>JAXIVJ010000975.1:0-110000 GCA_036785665.1 Chirona hameri | reverse complement strand
GGAAACATTTTTCAAAACCGAAAAAAAATGTATATCAAAAGTTTGAGGTATGACGTTTACCGTTTTATGCCACGACCCTAGAGGGTTGGCAGCAAAAAGCTAAGTATGTTCCAAATAGCTTAGAAGATAGCCCCAGACCTCTTCTTTCCAAATGTGGTCTTTCTTTTGTTCTAGCCCTACAACAAGTTGGTCAAAGAGTGGCGCAAAAAACACATGACACTTTGAGGGCACTACCAACAAGGCTACAGAAAAATGGAAACAAGATTCTTGTTCGGCTTGCTGAGTTGTACAGGAAACATTTTTCGAAACAAACAAAAGATGTATATCCAAAGTTTGAGGTATGGCGTTTACCGTTTTATTCCACGACCCTAGAGGGTTGGAAGCAAAGCGCAAAGTATGTTCCAAATAGCTTAGAAGATAGCCCCAGACCTCTTCTTTCCAAATGTGGTCTTTCTTTTGTTCTAGCCCTAAGACAAGTTGGTCAAAGAGTGGCGCAAAAAGCACATGACACTCTGAGAGCACTACCAACAAGGCTACAGAAAAAAGGAAACAAGATTCTTGTTCAGCTTGCTGAGTTGTACAGGAAACATTTTTGAAAACTAAAAAAAAATGTATCTCAAAAGTATGATGCATATTCATTTTTGACCATTTGGAGCTAAATAACTGAAAAACTTACAATCTGATTTCAAATTTAAAAGCATATTCCGAGTTCTTATCCAATTTAACATGTGATTCATATTTTGTTTTTCGAAAATAATTCAAAACAATATGAAAAATTATTTTGGAAAAAATAAGTTTTAAATAGATAACTTTTTTGTTTGTCAACTTTTCTTCTTTTTGAAAGCAGAATCAAACCTGCCATCAAATTCTGCTTCCTAAGAGTTATAGCACGTTGCTTTCATTCAATTTCGAATTTCGAGTTTTTTTTCCCGCCAAAATGTTTTCAGCCTATAACTTTTTTGAAAAAAATTATAAAAGAAAAATCAATTAATTGAAATTGTGTGATTTGACATTATATACCATATTTCTTTTAATAAAAAAATATTTTAAAAAAATCAAAAAAGTTATACCACCCCAAACAACTATTTTTGTTAAGGCCAAAAATGAACAATATAGGTGATTCTAAGGTGTTTTATCAAAACAAATCCTTACATAACGTTTTTTGTCTTTGATTTATGGACTTGTTAAAATTTTGGTAGCACGTCAATTTGAAAATGGGATCCCCCCTATCTCAAAAACTTCTCAACTGATTTTCGATCTCTCTATTGTTAAAAATGCACCGTCTTACGTTTTCTCTTTTCACTTTGTATTAAATTTCTAAAAACAGCCTTTCCGAAGACTTAAAAATCAAAAAGTTTACTTTTGTAGGTATTTTTTAAATTTAAAATTTAAAAAAAATTGTCAACAATTCGTAATAGCCAAAAGATGCGTCTCTTCAAGATGCATCTTTAAAGCATCCTCGGATTTTTAAAATAATAAGTAACCGAAAAGTTATGACCGTCACAAATTTGTCAAAATTGGTCAAAAAAACAAAAAAGTCCAAGTCTAAACGCTCCCTATCATTTTTTTTTTCTTCAGAAAACAATATAGATTCGGATGTAGAATTGCAAAGGGAGTCTGATTCTGTTTAAGGATTGAAAATCCGTTAAGTAGTTGAAACGTTAAACTTACATGCAGGTTTGATATAAAAGGTCAATTTGTGTTAGAACGCTTGTCACTCAAAAACTAAAAATTATAGACCCAAACCGTTTTCAGTTTCCGATAGACAATTGATACGCCTATATTAAATTAATTTTAAAAGACTTAATTTTAGTACCAGACGTAAAAAGTGGAAATTGTATAACATCATCTATCTCATCTCCTCTATTAATGCTCATCTATTTGCTTCACATCCCATAACTCTCCAAACAGTGATGAAATGCAAACAAACGTAGTTCAAACGTATTTCTGTATTCAATTTTCAACAATCACAAACACACACACACACACACACACATATACAGACACACACACACACACACACACACACACACACACACACACACACACACACACACACACACACACAATGTTTCTCACTCATTCTTGATGTCTTCTATTCCACTCTTAATCCCGTCCAGGTCGAGACGGTGTCGGCAGGAAGCGGCGGCGAGAACGCTGCGTCGGTGGCGTCGAAGTCGTCATTACCGTCGTAAACCTCGACACCGTCGATGGCGGGAGGCGGCGGCGGGGATCCGTCCACGGCGTCAGTGGCGACGGTCGTAGTGGTGCCTCTACAGTGGTGCCTCTACATCGAGCGTTATGTCGGGTCCCTGCATTGAAAGGGCGACTATTTGGAAACGTAGCAGCTCTTGATCGTTTCGCGCCACCTGCGCCAACCACGCAGGGATCACTTCAGCGGCGGCGGGAGGCGGCGTTGGCGGTGTAGAGGGGCGGCTTCGGCGGTGTAGAGGGGCGGCTTCGGCGGTGTAGAGGGGCGGCTTCGGCGGTGTAGAGGGGCGGCTTCGGCGGTTTCCGTCGAATCGTACATTTAAATGCCAAAACATAATGGTACTTACGACTCGGCGTCGGATTCAGGGTCCATATTCTTTGATGTTGCCACCCTCAATTCTGAAGTCCAAATGGGGGTGCCTACTTCCGGTCCGAGGTTTTATACCGGCGCATCTGCCCTCAACAATGGATTCAAGAAGCCTCGTGACATTGTTTACAAGTTCATTGACATTGGAACCTCGTATTCAGGAGAAACTCCGCCACAGTCGTGAAAAGGGCTTGCAGCTGATGGCCAGTCATCCGACACCGAGACCGAGACCGAGACCTAGACCGATACCGAGACCGAGACCGAGACCGAGACCGAGACTGAGACTGAGACCGAGACCGAGACCGAGACCGAGACCGAGACCGAGACCGAGACCGAGACCGAGACCGAGACTGAGACTGAGACCGAGACCGAGACCGAGACCGAGACCGAGACTGAGACCGAGGCCGAGAGCTATTGGGCTGCCGTATAGGGCCCCTCCAGCGTAATCTGGAATTTGACCCTTAATTACCTTTTTTAGGGTTATCCCGAAATGGGTTTTGATGCCCTATATGGGTATAAGGTCCAATTGTGATACAACTTTATTAGAGGAAGTGCCCTCAGAATTGGGCTCCGGTGATTGGTTTAACCTGTGTGACGTCATAGGTCATGTGATATTTTTTCGTTATTCTTTGACCGACTTGCCGTGGGGCTAGAAGAAAAACAAGACCAGATTTGGAAAGAGGAAGTCTGGGGCTATCTTCTAAGCTATTTGGAACATTCATAGCTCCTTGTTATAAACCCTCTAGGGTGGTGGCAACTTCGAGTTTTTTTGTGTTGTTTTGGCTCTAAAACCTATGTTTTTGACCTACTAAGCTGAAACTTCGGCTTCCATCCTATCTCACCAGCCTACTTCTTAACATGGTTTCGGATTCTAACATACTTGATTTTCAAAAAACGGGCTAGGCCAAAATATGAGAGATTTGTTATGACTGCTCGTGACCAGTGAAGTCGACCTTTGATACCAAACCTGCATGTAAGTTTAACGTTTAAACTACTTAACAGATTTTCAATCCGTCAAAAGAATCAGACTCCCCTTGTAATTTTACATCCGAATCTATATCGTTTTTTGAAAAGTTTTAATAGGGGGCGCCACAATCGACTTTTTTGTTTTGTTGACCAATTTTGACAACTTTGTGACGGTCATAACTTTTCGGTTACTTATGATTTTAAAAATCCGAGAAGGCTTTAAAGATGCATCTTGAAGAGACGCATCTTTTGGCTATTACGAATTGCTGACACAAAATTTTAAAATTTTAAAATTTTAAAAATCCCTACAAAAGTGAACTTTTTGATTTTTACGTCTTCGGAAAGCATGTTTTTGGGAATGTAATGCAAAGTGAAAAGAGAAAACGTAAGACGATGCGTTTTTACCAATAGAGAAATCGAAAATCAGTTGAGAAGTTTTTGAGATAGGAGGGATCCCATTTTCAAATTGACGCGCTACCAAAATTTTAACAAGTCCATAAATCAAAGAAAAAAAGTGTTATATAAGGACTTTTTTCTCTCGATAGAACACCTTAGAATCACCTATATTTTTCATTTTTGGCATTAACAAAAATAGTTGTTTGGTGTGGTATAACTTTTATGATTTTTTTTGTTTATTTTTTATTGCAAAAAATATGGTAGATAATGTCAAATCACACAATTTCAACCCCTTGATTTTTCTTGTATACATTTTTCAAAAAAGTTATAGGCTGAAAACATTTTGGCGGGAAAAAAACTCGAAATTTGAAATGGAATGACAGCAACGTGCTATAACTCATAAGAAGCAGAATTTGATGGCAGGTTTTTTTCTGCTTTCAAAAAGAAGAAAAGTTGACAAACAAAAAAGTTATGAATTTAAAACCGATGTTTTCCCAAATAATTTTTTCTTTTGTTTTGAAGTATTTTCAAAAAAACAAACATGAATCACATGTTAAATTGGATGGGAACTCGGAATGTTTTTACATTTGAAATCAGATTGTAAATTTTTGAGTTATTTAGCTCCAAAAGGTCAAAAATGTATATTCGCAAACTTTTGATATACATTTTTTTTTTTAGTTTTGGAAAATGTTTCATGTTTAACCCTGCGAGCCGAACAAGAATATTTTTCCCATTTTCCTGTAGCCTTGTTGGTAGTGCCTTCTTGGTGTCATGTGTTTTTTTGCGCCACTCTTTGACCAACTTATCGGACTAGAAAAAAAGGAAGACCAGATTTCGAAAGAGGAGGTCTGGGGCTATCTTCTAAGCTATTTGGAACATACTTAGCATTTTGCTTCCAAACCTCTAGGGTCGTGGCATAAAACGGTATAATCAAATCAATCAAAAACTAGTTTTTTCATTTTTATTTTTATTTTGGAAAAACTGGAGTACGAATATTTTATATTTTTTTTTATTGGGGTTTAGGGGCGCTCCGACAACGAAGGTCACATGGCGCCCATTTAGATACATTCATTGGCTATCTAAGACTGAAGTCTGTTTGGTTGTATTTATTTTGGTTTTTAAGTTAGAGGAATTCTCATCTACCAGTATATAGCCACCATGCCATAGACCTATTAAGCCTGACTACCGAACAAAGTTCGGACTCTATCGGTATTTTCAGGTGTTTAATAAGCTTTTAAGGACAGCAAAGTTATGCCGTTATACTAATGACAGTATAAGGAAGAAAACTGATCAAAAACAAATTCAGATTTTTGCCGCCAGGTGGCAGCATTCAATGTTTTCTTAAAACTATTAAAACAAATACTTAAAATCAAAATTAGTAAAATCAAATTACATAAAATCAAATTACAAATACATTTTTTGTTTCATTTAAGGGGATTTTTTGTGTGTAGAAATTCAAGAGTATGCACACCGTATAGCACATCCAAAAGCAATCCCTATCGTATTTTTCTATCATTTTTTCAAAAAAAATATTACTGCGATGTCTCGGCATACATGAAGGAGTATAAGGAAGAAAAATGTATTTTTGAAAAATCCGATTTGGCAATTTAGTGAAAGAACTGTCTTCAAATTTTACT
Organism: Chirona hameri; assembly: GCA_036785665.1. Lineage (NCBI taxonomy): Eukaryota > Metazoa > Arthropoda > Thecostraca > Balanomorpha > Balanidae > Chirona > Chirona hameri. Next base: position 104,423 of record JAXIVJ010000975.1, on the reverse strand, counting down.
AATAGTGGAAAAAACTTGAAATAAAAATTAAAAAATTCATATTTTTAATATTAAGTTTTTTGTTTGCTTTAAGGGGAAATAATTTTTGTCAAAAATCAAGAATATGCCCACCGTATAGCACATCAAAAAGCAATCCCTATCGTATTTTTCTATTATTTTTCACAAATGTATTACTGCGATGTATCGGCATACATGTAGGAGTATAAGGATGAAAAATATTTTTTTGAAAAATACGACTTTGCAATTTGGTGAAAGCACATGCTTCAATTTTCACTAATAGTGGAAAAAAACTTGAAATAAAAATTAAGAAAGTCATATTTGTGATATTAAGTTTTTTGTTTCCTTTAAGGTGAAATATTTTTTCTAAAAAATAAACAGTATACCCACCGAATAGCACATCAAAAAGCAATCGCTAGCATGGTTTTTATCTTTAAAAAAACATGTATTACTGCGAGTTCTTCGCATGCATACAAGAATATATGGAATACAATTTGTATTTGACTAATTCTTTTCTTACCTAAGTGGAAGCAAACACCTTTTCTTTCATTATATAACAAAAACTCGACAAAAAAAAATCAAAAGAATAAAAAGGTTGTGTAAATATTTTGTTAAAAAAACATAAGTGCATCCATCATATAGAACATAGCTAGAAACCGCGTAGTATATTTGTCTGTAATTTTGCAAAATCATTTGTGTGAGTAATAGGAATATATAACGGGTTTAAATTGATTTTTTTTTTCAGCAAAGAAGTTTTTTCATAGCTCAAATTACGCAAAATGTGATAGACGTTTGATTTGATCCTGTTTGTTTTTAAATACTTTTTAGTCTGTTTTGAATTTCTGCGTATTCAACAATAAACAAGATAAATACAACAAAACGGTATTGCTAGAATTGCATCGCCTTTTCTATATAATTCAGCAAAGAAAAAATCGAAAGTTTTAATATTGTGTTTTTCTTTTTGATTAGTTTCTTAAGGAGGGAAGATCAGTTAAAAAAAATGAATATCCACGTCGTTTAAAGCATGAAAAGACAACCCGATTTTTTTTTTCTAAAAAATATTTATTTGAGTAAATGACATTTTGGAAGGTTTAAAAGCAATATTTTTTTTGGCAAAAGCTGTTGTTTTTATAGCACAGATTACGCAGAAACGGATTGAGATATGATCCTGGCAATGTTTTTTAAAAATTGCTAACAAAATATTTTTGGATGACGTCACACCTTGGCCCGGATCTCAGAAAGGTCATTTTGGGTCATCCTGCACATTGTGTAACTTGGCGAAAATGCATTTTAAATACATACAAAGGTATCTCTAGAATCACCTCGGCCTCCGCTAAGCAACGCAAATGTCAAAATTTCAACAAAAAAAACATAATTGAAAATTTTGCCCAAAAATGAAGATTTTTTTGAGTCAAAAAAATAATTGTCATATCTTTTTGAAAGCAGAATGTGATGAGGAATATGAATAAAAGAAATCAAAACTTAAAGTCAAAATTTAAAAACAAAAATTTGAGGGGCTCAAATTGATTTGTTTTAAAACACAAATGTGTCTGATGTGTAGAGTAACAAAGTCTCAACCTAAACATATTTGTTTCATAATTTACAACCAGTTTCTTGAAGAGTTATTGCCGATCGTTCCGATATGGCTTAAATGGTTAACACCTAAACGCCACTAACGCCATCTAGCGAGAAATAAACAAACTAAATTTTACGATGCTTACGTTACCATAGTTTTCAAACTATACATGATACATACGTTTTAGGGGTATCAATCGACTCAAGAGCGTCTCTTCTTTCGATCCATTTTTTAATTTTGGCAAAATAATTATTTTCGACTTTTTTTGCAATTTTGGGGGGAAATACCAAGTAAAAAATAATAATAATAAGTTCATCGCGTAGCGCATGAATTTACACACCGAAATATCTTTTTGTTCAGTTTCCCAAAAATCCTTCTGCCAGTTATTAGCATACATCGTGTGAATGACGTCAAATATTTAACGAAGTCATAATAGCCAAAATCGACGAAATGTAAAAAAATCAAATATATTGTTGATCAGTATGACGTCAGCTATCGATTGCTACTATCGATATACCGATATCGATAAAGGGACCGCCAAGGGATGCCACTTTCCGATATGGCTAAAATGGCGTTCCGATATGGCCAAACGCCCTAGCCTTTCCGATATGGTCCCTTCCAAACTATGGAGGCAAAACAAATCGTCAATTTCGCCAAAAGGGAACGGTCGTATCTTGGCAAAAAAAATCGTCTCGGTACCGGTCCGGTACCAAAAGGTACCTTGATCCTTCCTTTATATGGCGCTATTTTTTTCATTGCCCTAACATGTACGTGGAAAAGTATGCAGCCCGCGGCGCAAGGAACCAAATCAGCCATATCGGAAAGCTGGAAAATTTGCTTTCCGATATGGCTGCTATGGATAACCTCAGAAAAGGAATAATTTGATTATTTCCCCATTGACTTATAATGGAGAGGTCACGAAATTTACCTGACCTTAGGTCACCGATATACAAAGCAAATCCAGATAAATATATTGTAGGTACTTATGAAATCCTGTAAGTACGAAATCGATCGGCCAAAACCTGTGGCTGTGGTGCGACCGGAATCATTTTTGGAGGTGGGGTCACGTAACCTGGTCTGGTGACCTGACCTGAGATGACCCAAGGTATTGTTTATTACATAATGTGTGCAATGTATGGCAGAACAGCTGTGGCAAAAACGGCGGCGCTGCGCGACGACGTTTTTCGCTATCCTCAAAAAACCTTAGGTATTGTTTATTACATAATGTGTGCAATGTATGGCCGAACAGCTGTGGCAAAAACGACGGCGCTGCGCGACGCCGTTTTTCGCTATCCTCGAAAAACCTAAGGTGGGCGTCTAAACGCCCCTCCCCCGGCACGGCGCGGGTTAAGAGGACCCATTCGGGTTTGAAGAGGCCCATTTTAGCATGTGAAAGGCATATTTTGAATGTAAGTCAAATCTGGCCTACATTTGTCTTCAATGTCAAAAGAGGCCACCAAGGACTGAGGGGGCCCCAAGGCCTGGGGGGGGGGGGGGGGGGAACTTCGCTACGTAGCCCTCTCCTTGACCGAATCCTAGATCCACCAATGCAAGCAGCTATCGCAAAAAAGTAATACTACCAAATCAACGGGTAAGTTTTACACTTATAATGATTTAATGACTTGATACATTACTTCAATTCACATTTCGGCAACATAACACGAATTTAGACAAGTTTCGTCTGGACATAAAACACACCCAAGCTTCAACTAATATCTAGATAGTGATAAGAAAGATTACGGATTACACTATTCATTACACTAATTTAAAAAGCGCGAGGTCTAAGAAAAACACATGATTGTGACTGTGACACATCGCTCCTGTAATGTTGAGTTTCACTTACTACCTCAATCAGAACGATGCAAATTGCAAACAACCAGGTCCCGCCGAGATTTGAACTCGGATCGCAGGATTCAGAGTCCTGAGTGCTAACCGTTACACCACGGGGCCGGCATATCTGAATAGTCAAGTTGCTATCGCAAGAAAAATAATGTTCCCAAGTCAGCGACTAAGTTTTTCACTTCTAATGACTTAGTGACTTGATACATTATTTTATTTCACATTCCGGAAACCGAACACGAATTTATGTCAAGTTTCGTCTGGCGATATAACACATCCATGCTCCAACTAATATCTAGATAGTAATAGTACAATTACGGATTACACTATGAATTACACTAATTTAAAAAGCGCGAGGTATGAGAAAACAAATGCGCTGTACAATGATTGTGACGGTAATACATTGCTCGTGTACTGTTGAGTTTCACTTATCAAAAAGATGCAACTCACAAACAACCAGGTCCCGCCGAGATTTGAACTCGGATCGCAGGATTCAGAGTCCTGAGTGCTAACCGTTACACCACGGGGCCGATTAAGCTTCTACGATGTACTCAGTCTGCTTACTGTATAGGCTTTGCATTGAAATGTGGCATTTTACCGTTCAGATAATTACTAATAACAAAATAACACTGATGCACGTCCCAAGGCAACGTCTTACTCTTTGGTAAGACAAGGATCCTTCAAAAACTCAAAGTGACGTTAATACATCTTACCTACTTTTGCGTGTTTTAAGAACATTGGTGTACCTACCCGAGACAATGACTGCATACAATGTACTAGTAAAAGATGTATATCAGATGATGCAGTTATTCTTTTCATTTCTAGCACGCTTTATCTGTGTTATTTTCACATAGATGTCTGCCAATTTTCAGCGACAAACGCACTGCACGGCACGGACCAGAGCGGTCGTGGCCGAGTGGTTAAGGCGTCTGACTAGAAATCAGATTCCCTCTGGGAGCGTAGGTTCGAGTCCTACCGACCGCGGGCGATTCTTTGGAGTCGGGTGTGCTTAGATAAGTGTTATGCAGTATACTAAAAAGCAGGGATGCGGAGTCGGAGTCGGAGTCGGAGTCGGAGTCGGAGTCGGCAGTCCGGAGTCGGAGTCGCTAAAATCTTACCGACTCCAGTCGAGTTTTTGGAAATTGGCGATTACTTTGTTCAGCAGAATAGTCGTCGGCCTAGGGCCATTTACTTTGCACCCCATGACCCCTTTCGAAAGAAAATGAGAGAAAAATGAAACCTATAGTTAACTCATCTAGCGGTATATTTGCGCCTGATGAATATATGGCAATAGGTATTTTTAACGTCATCTGATGATGATTGGGGTTTTGCACGCACCGATTCTTATGGTCACACGGCGCCCATTTTAACGTCATCGTGCTCGTTTCGTCAAGGAGATTCGAATCATACCATGTTAACCAGGTTACCTAAATCAACTTAAAAAATTGACCTCAGGTAAGGATAATTTAAGGTCATGTGGTGAACCAGGGATTTCGCGCTGCACAATGTCGGACGCGTCTCGAAGAGACATACACAGTGGTGACAGTCTCTCGTCCTTATCTTCATTTTATGCTATCAAGAGTTATTGGATTTTGACACACCTGTTAGGAAAACCATTGCGCACACTTTGAAAAAAAAACCTGGGGTCATCTCACGTCAGGGCACCAGACCAGGTAAAGTGACCCAACCTCCGAAAATGTTTGCAGTTGTGCCAAATCCAGAGTTTCTCACCGATCAGTTTGAACCTTACAGGATGACATAAGGGCATAAGTACCTACAATTCCTTTATCTCGGAATTTTGATATCGGTGACATAAGGTCAGGTCAATTTCGTAACCTCCCCATGATAAGTCAATGGGGAAATATACAAATACTTCCTATTTCAAGGATATGTATGATATTAGTCCAATTACTTCTGGATCATGTTATTATAGGATATTATTGATGATCCAAGTGTAAGTTTTGTTCAGTAACCCCTATGGGGTCATTTGAGGTCACGCGAGGTCACCATCACTTTTTTGTCAGTTACTCCCGACATAATACAGACAGAGAAGTAAAACAGACAGCAATGTGTTTGTCTCGTCCAGACACGTCTTCCCATATGCAACATGCCCTACTTGGGTCACCACTTCACCTTTCCCTGTGGTAAAATTTTAAAGTTGACTTAACAAGATCACTATGTATATAATTCGAAGTGCCTTGACGAGATAAACACAATGACGTAAACAGTTTTTCGTTATCCTTATTAAACAAAAAGTTAATAGCGAAAAACGATTTTGCAAAAGAACGACTTTTTTACCTCTGGAGATTCAAATATTAACCTGAGAACAAATTTGAGGACAAATTTCGTTTGCAAATTGAATTGGACGGCGTTTGTTTTTTCCGTTTGTTTCTAACTAGCATAGTTTCCGAGATATATGGGAATTGCTGGATCGAAGTCCTAAAACAGTAAAGAACTGGAAAGTTTTAACTTTGATGACCACTGGTAACGTTAATTTTGACCTGACCAAAAAAATACTGAATGCTTTCGATAGAACTTCTATCAAGCTATCAAATGCTGTTTTCCGTTTGTCCCTAACTAATTTAGTTTTCGAGATATCACGGGAAGGGGGGGGGGTCAACCACCCCTGCAGTTTGTGTTCGGCGCAATCCTCCTGCAGTGAGCGGGTTAAGATAAACTAAAACCAAAAGAGCGAAAAGATCGGAAATTGAACGTTCTATGAATGCTATCTCGTAATTTTGAAATATTTTTTCCCCATTTTTTTGTGTGAAAAATTGTATTTTTTTGGGGGGAAAAACTTTTCTTGTGTATTGATATAAAATAACCCTAAATATATGTGAAAGAAGTGACGGTGTGTAGAGGTTTGATGTGGCCTTTGTTTATATGTAGCAGAGTGTGACCCACGAACGATGTAACGATGTATTGGCGGTGCATCGCACGTTGAAGGAAACCATTATGTCTGCTGAGGCTTTAACCCTATTTGTAACAGGCTCCTGGCTACCCCTATTTGTAACAGGGGGGGGGGGGGATTCCGCCCCCCCGGAGATCTCGAGATCTACCCGTCCGATTTTCAAAAATGAAACAATGTTTGGTTCCCCTCAACACGATCTACATTTCTAAAAAATACAAAAAATATAAATTTGGGATAGGGGGGCAACAGGGGGGCAAAAACTACACATTTTAGTGGTATTTTTGATCCAACATAGCTTTCATGTTTATCGACCGATTTTAACACAACCAATAGGAATCGATAGAGATTTAATTGGAAATTGATATACGACGGTGAAGTTTGAAAATTCAAAAATCATAGGCGTGTGCAGGTCACTAAATATGGGGGTGAAGTATATGCGTAATAAAACCATTTTTTATGTTTTTTTTTAAATAAATGAAATGGTATGTGATTGAGACGTTAGACAAAACAGTTATAAATAATATTTTTTGCCATAGGTGGTACCAAGTTAGTGAAAAGGGGGGTAAAATTGGGGAAAAATATTAACCGCAGACAAGTTGCTACCCAGCACTATAAATATGTTACTGATCGTAGATAGTTCCTTTTTGCATGTTGTACTTCAACATAGGCGTATCCAGGATCCAAACTGAGGCGGCGCAAGACCTTTTGATAAGTATATTATCTGCTATTATGATACTAACTAGTCAACACTGACTATTTCACTTACAACTTCAATTAACATTGCTTACCCCCCTTTTTACCATACCTGGACTCGCCTATTATCTTATAATCATTCGTAGAGTAGCCTGTGGTGCGTGTTTCATCCGAAAACTGCAGTATGTTATGTCATTGTACGCCCATGCTTCTTAGTTTCCTTGCAATAATATGACCCCCTTTCTTCCATTCCTGAGCGCGCCTCTGAAAAAAATGACTTCATTCCCTTTACTGGCCTCATATGTGCTTATATCATTATAAGCTAAACGTCTATTGCGCCGTTATCGCTGGCATATCGTCATCACCATGCAAGTCACCCCCCTTTTCATGTTCCTGAACATGCCCCTGAAACTCTATATGTAATAAATTATGCAAATAATGAAAGCAGAAGCTATCTTTTACATCTTGATAGCTATAAATGCCCCTTACATTGCTCTATTGGCTTCCCGCCAAACATTGAATACTTCCTGGAAACCCCCCTTTTCAAGCCCCTGAAACCGCCTCTGCCATGCAATTTTTATATTTCATTAACATCAACTAATTTGCACTTGTTGCAATCACCGTAAACCGATGTAACACCTTCATACTTGAGGCAGTTGGAAGAAACCGTGGAAGATCGCATTTCCGTATTATCGCCAAATGTCGCCTCCGAACCCACCCAAAACTGTACCCTGAACCGCCTCTGTTCAGGTTAAGAACTCATAATTTTGACTCCAAATGCGGTGTTTAATTCTATGAAAAGTCCCAAAATTTCATGGGCCTGCTCCCAGCCGTTCTGGAGATATCTGGGAAAAACATGAGGGGGGGGGGCGGAATCCGCCCCCCTGTTACAAATAGGGTTAACGGTTGAGAGTTACTGTTGTTTGTGTGATATTTGAGTGAACAGAAAATGGAAATATATTATACAAAAACTTCACTTAAATGATGTCAGATGGTAAAATAACCATCACTATCGAATGTTACGTGTAAAATAGCCCATAAAACATGTTTTTAACGAATAAATTTAGTCCGAATGATTTTGAATGGATGGATTTCCGAGGTCAGGCCCCGCGCTAAGCATAGCTTGTTGCGCAGGCCCTGACCCCACCACCCGATCAAGCAATTCCTGGCGTCCGGAATAATTTAGAAGTGAAAGTTGTACGTGCCAGACATACCTGGACACGGTCCGCCCCGCCCTGTGACGTCACCTGACCTTGAGTGCGACCGCTGCCACCGGCCACAGGCCATCCCAGTCAGGGGCAAATAGCGAGCGCCGAAGCGACTCGAACTAGGGCTGCCACTACCGGGTGAGGTCAGAAGCCCAGCGCTCTTCAAACTGAGCTACAGGGGCGGACTGATTGCAATTTCCGAAAGTATTGAATGACTTTCGGAAATTTTCTACGTATAGTGACCTTTTCTGACCTGACGTTGACCTTGACCTTTGCCAACAATCTCATTTTAGGTCATGCGGGATGTGTATTATACCTTTGGGACGACTTTGGGTGATCATGGTCGCAATTAAAGGCTTTGGATGGAAAGTATGGTCCATAAGCTAAAATGCCTCCATTTTAACCTTTGACCTGACCTTGACCTAATATGTGACCTCAATTCGAAAGTTTTGAGCATGATTTAGATGCGTCTCATTGAGAGCTTTCGAATTTCGCGGTGTGCGTCTCACTGCAATCATTGGTTCCGAAGATAACGAGGGGGGAAAATATTTCCCCCCCGGTCAATGGTGTTCTGTAGAGCCCGCGCACGGGTTAAACTATGTTGAACACAAATTTTACTTTTAAAAGTTGTTTAGATTTCCTTAAAAATCAGAAAACTGCCAATTTTCGGTCGATTTCAGTCGTTTAGGAGCATGGCGAGATGGAAAATATCCGCCCTTGAGTACCACCAATGAAATCCACATTCCTGACTGGTAGACTTGGTTGCCGGAGGCGAAGCGGCGGAGAGCGGCGCACTTTTGTATGCTTCCCCACTTTATGATGGACCCGGTACCCGCAAATTCTCCTCAAAGGGAATGTTTCACCTTTGTATTGGTTTTGAACTGAGAGAGCCATTATGTTTGGCCGTTATTGAAATGTCTAAATTCATCTAAATTCATCTAAGGTAAATGTCTAAGTAATTTTCCCCAAAACTTGTCAATTGAAAATTGCAACTGAATTTCGAATTTTCAAAAGGGGATCTATGCAAGTCCCGCCGCTGGTTGGCTGACATCCACTTCAAGATTGTTGGTCCAGGAAATCAGACGACCTGTATTTCTCGAACCTTGGCTGGATTACCCGCTGCGAGTACGATTTAACCCGCGCGGCGCTGGGGTCTCCAGCCGAACGCGCGGCGCTGGGGGGGGGGATAGGGGGTAAAATCTTACCGCCTCGTATCTTCCAAACCAATGACTGCAGCGAGATGCGCAAATCGGCGATCGAAAGCTCTCAGTGAGGAAAATCTAACGCATACCCAAAATTCTTAAAATACGGTCACATGTCAGGTCACGGTCAGGTCAAATGTCAAAATTGAGGTATTTGTGTTTAGGGGCCATACTTTCCATCGGAAGCCTTATATTGCGAAGCCTTATATTGGGAGACCGACGCCTTATCCATTAGCCCACGCGGGCGCATCACTTACAGATATCTTCCATGGATATCCCCTGCTGTGCATCTGCTGAATTAGATACCAAATGCCTCTAAGTGATGCCGTGCTGCTCAACTGCGATAGAAAGTTGGATTACGATGGACTCAGTCTGCTTACTGTATCAGCTTTGCATGAAAATGCGGCATTTTAAAGGCTCAGACAGATGGACTCAGTCTGCTCAACCCGCAACTTAATGGAGGGCTATTTTTTGCCCCCCCCTCTCGTTATTTTGTAATAACTCCTAAACTAACACCAGTATCGTCACCAATCTTTCAGTACCTTCTCGTCCATCAATTCTACACATGTTGGCTAAAGGAAAAAGATGAGGTTATGATATGTCAATCGGGAATGGCGTCAGAGTGACGTCATATTCTTCGGTTTTTGTTGACAAATAATGGTTTGCGGAAAACGCTGTCAAAAGTACAATGTTTGAGATAAACTCAATGGTCTTAAATCAAATTACTGACAATATACCGGGATATCAAACTGCCAATTTGGATGTTTGAGTTTTTTTATTAATTTTTTTTACAAATACAAATACATTTTTGTTTTGTTTTTACAATATTTGCAAAAAAAAATCAGAGGTATAAAAGAACGGAAAATATGTGATCGAGACGTGTTTGTTGAATATGTGAAAGAAATTTGAAGTCAATATCTTCAAATATTACTGACTTATGACCTTTAACCCGCCATTGACATTGGACTTTGAGGGGGGCGTTTAACGCCCCCCTCCCTGATACATTTTCGCAATAGCTGAAAACTAATAGCGCTATCAACCTGAAACTTCGTGAACCTTCTTATAGATCATTTTTACGTCTTGTGTGCAAAAATGTCGAAATTTAGTCGATTTCTTGTTCTGAGTTATAGCGAATTTAGTAGCGGCACTACAAACGAGTTTTACAACAACAAAAAATCGGCTAAACTTTGCCAGGCCGTACAATTGCCACATTTAAAGCAACATGCAATCGAAAAAGGCCATAAGATAACAAATTGCAACGGCAATAAACCTATTATCTCAGAGTTTTGACAAATTTAGTTTTTGACCCCCCAAAACTAAAAAAAGTGATTTTTAACATTATCACAAAATCAGAATTTGTATAAAATATAAAAAAGCAAAGCCACGTCATAGAACTATACCTCGGCAATTACCATAACAAAGTTAAAAACTGATATCTCCAATTTTGACTCACTTACGACATCTAAAGTATCGGTAACTCATGGCGTCATATTTTGAAATTGCGTTTTTTTTTTACTAGATACAGACAAATAAATGCCACCACTGTATTTCCGAGAAAAACTGGTCTAGTAACATGCGTTTTTCATTTAGATTTAACGATTTAGCATTTTGACCTTCGGTGAGCTGAATTTGACCTAAAATTGACATTTACTTCACGTTAATGAAGTCAGGTGGTAACATGACTATCACAATCGAATTATACGTGGAAATAACTCATAAAACATGTGTTGCATGACTTTCGTAGATATTTTGAGCATAGTGACCTTTTGTGACCTGATCTTGACCCAAAATCTCATTTTAGCTCATGCTGGATATGTGACATTCCTTTGGCAGCACTTTGGGTGAAACGGTCGCAATCGTAGGCTTTGGATGGAAAGTATGGCCTATAAACTCAAATGCGCCGAACCCATAAATATGTGTTACAATGCCTAACGACCGTAATCTGTAGTTTGACCTCATGACCTCGGATGACCTTGACCTGACCCAAGGTCATCAACAGCTTAGATTGGTACTTAGAAGTGTCAGACACACGAATCATACCGATTTATCGACTGCTTATGCGTTTAATATCGCAATTTTGCGCGATCATTCTATCCTTCGAGACCTTTTGACACTGTCAAACATTTTGTACTTTACCTGACCTGTGACGTCATCAGTGACCCCGAGGTCAATCATATTAGGTTTCCTTCGATAAATGTCCCAGGGATATCGAATACCGTTTGAATCTTTACAATCTGTTCAGTAGTTCCGGAGATCCGAGGGGAAGGGGCAACCCCCTCCCCCAGTAAGTCGCGTTATGGAATATACCCCAGTAAGTCGCGTTATGGAATATACCCCAGTAAGTCGCGTTATGGAATATACCCCAGTAAGTCGCGTTATGGAATATACCCCAGTAACTCGCGTTATGGAATATACCCCAGTAAGTCGCGTTATGGAATATACTCCAGTAACTCGCGTTATGGAATATACCCCAGTAAGTCGCGTTATGGAATATACCCCAGTAAGTCGCGTTATGGAATATACCCCAGTAACTCGCGTTATGGAATATACCCCAGTAAGTCGCGTTATGGAATATACCCCAGTAAGTCGCGTTATGGAATATACCCCAGTAAGTCGCGTTATGGAATATACCCCAGTAAGTCGCGTTATGGAATATACCCCAGTAAGTCGCGTTATGGAATATACCCCAGTAACTCGCGTTATGGAATATACCCCAGTAAGTCGCGTTATGGAATATACCCCAGTAAGTCGCGTTATGGAATATACCCCAGTAAGTCGCGTTATGAAATATACCCCAGTAAGTCGCGTTATGGAATATACCCCAGTAAGTCGCGTTATGGAATATACCCCAGTAAGTCGCGTTATGGAATATACCCCAGTAAGTCTCGTTATGGAATATACCCCAGTAAGTCGCGTTATGGAATATACCCCAGTAAGTCGCGTTATGGAATATACCCCAGTAAGTCGCGTTATGGAATATACCCCAGTAAGTCGCGTTATGGAATATACCCCAGTAAGTCGCGTTATGGAATATACCCCAGTAAGTCGCGTTATGGAATATACCCCAGTAAGTCGCGTTATGGAATATACCCCAGTAAGTCGCGTTATGGAATATACCCCAGTAAGTCGCGTTATGGAATATACCCCAGTAAGTCGCGTTATGGAATATACCCCAGTAAGTCGCGTTATGGAATATACCCCAGTAAGTCGCGTTATGGAATATACCCCAGTAAGTCGCGTTATGGAATATACCCCAGTAAGTCGCGTTATGGGATATACCCCAGTAAGTCGCGTTATGGAATATACCCCAGTAAGTCGCGTTATGGAATATACCCCAGTAAGTCGCGTTATGAAATATACCCCAGTAAGTCGCGTTATGGAATATACCCCAGTAAGTCGCGTTATGGAATATACCCCAGTAAGTCGCGTTATGGAATATACCCCAGTAAGTCGCGTTATGGAATATACCCCAGTAAGTCGCGTTATGGAATATACCCCAGTAAGTCGCGTTATGGAATATACCCCAGTAAGTCGCGTTATGGAATATACCCCAGTAAGTCGCGTTATGGAATATACCCCAGTAACTCGCGTTATGGAATATACCCCAGTAAGTCGCGTTATGGAATATACCCCAGTAAGTCGCATTATGGAATATACCCCAGTAACTCGCGTTATGGAATATACCCCAGTAAGTCGCGTTATGGAATATACCCCAGTAAGTCGCGTTATGGAATATACCCCAGTAAGTCGCGTTATGGAATATACCCCAGTAAGTCGCGTTATGGAATATACCCCAGTAAGTCGCGTTATGGAATATACCCCAGTAAGTCGCGTTATGGAATATACCCCAGTAAGTCGCGTTATGGAATATACCCCAGTAAGTCGCGTTATGGAATATACCCCAGTAAGTCGCGTTATGGAATATACCCCAGTAAGTCGCGTTATGGAATATACCCCAGTAAGTCGCGTTATGGAATATACCCCAGTAAGTCGCGTTATGGAATATACCCCAGTAAGTCGCGTTATGGAATATACCCCAGTAAGTCGCGGGTTAATGTGTGATCACTGTGAGCTTTGCATTAAAATGCGACATTTCAACGCCTCAGATAATTACTTATAACAAAATAACACTGATTCACGTCCCAATGCAACGTCTTACTCTTTAGTATGCCATGGATCCTTCAAAAACTGAAATTGGCGTTAATAGAATACCTGACCTACTTTTACACATTTTAAGAGCATTGGTGTACCTACCACAGGCTACGACAGCATACAATGTACTAGAAAACGATGTATATCAGGTGATGAAGTTGTTCTTTTCATTTCTTGGTACGCATTTATCTGTGTTATTTTCACCCACATGATGTCTGCCTATTTTCAGCGACAAACTTACTGCACGGGATTGACGTAAGCGGTCGTGGCCGAGTGGTTAAGGCGTCTGACTAGAAATCAGATTCCCTCTGGGAGCGTAGGTTCGAGTCCTACCGACCGCGCGAGATTCTTTAGAGTCTGGTGGGTTTAGATAAATGTTATGCAGTATGATTACAAATGTAGGGTAAGGTGGGGCAACACGCCCCACCGGGGTAAAACGCCTCACCAAGATATCTCGGAATTTAAAAGGTCCCGGTGAAAAATATTCTGCTCTACAAAACAAGCAACATATGGTCAGTGAACTCATAGAAGGTGCAATAATTTATGCGTCGCTTTCCAGAGATATAAGTAAAAGTCTGTTTTTGGAGCGTTTTCTCATATATCAGTACTGAAATGGACCAGGAGCATTCTTTCCCTTATCACTTTTCTTCCAGATAATTCAAGCCAACTGAAAGGTCATAATCTGATGTAGGAAAAGGTCTATTGCTCATTTATGGGTTCATGCACGTTTTTGGGCTTGGCTCGCTTTTCATTGAAAGCACGCAATGGGGTAAAACGCCCCTTTCGTCTTGGGGAAAGACGAAAAGGGCGTTTTTTTTTTGCAAGCAAGGCGAGCCCCGTGCTTAACCCGCGCGGCGCTGGGGTCTCCATCCGAACGTGCGGCGCTGGGGGGGTAAATTTTACCCCCCCTAGTATCTTCCGAACCAATAACCGCAGCGAGATGCGCAAGGCGGGGATCGAAAGCTCTCAGTGAGAAGAATCTAACGCATGTCCGAAAATATTAACATAAGGTCACATGTCAGGTCACGGTCAGGTCAAGTGTCAAAATGTAAGTATTTGGGTTTTTGGGCTATACTTTCCATCCAAAGCCTTGTATTGCAACTATTATCTCACAAAGTGCTCCCAAATGTATAATGCATCTCCCGCATAAGTAGAAGTGAAATTTTAAGCAAAGAACAAGGTCAAGGTCAGGTCACAAAAGGTCACAGGTCTACGAAAGCCATGCGACACATGTTGTATGGGTTATTTTACACGTATAATTCGATAGAAGCAGCCATTTTCACAGCTTGACACCATATAATCGCCCTCAGGTCAAGGTCAGGTCACAATAGGGTCAAAATTTGAAATTGATTAATCTAAATAAACATTGCATGTTTCTAGACTAGTTTTGTCTTCGAAATACAGTGGTGGCATTTATTTGTCTGTATCTGGTCAGTAAAAGCCAAAAAACGCAATAAAAAATGACGTCATGAGTTACTTATTCTTAGAGAGCAATAAGTCAGTCAAAAATAAAGAAATTGCTTTGAAATTTGGTTTGAACATCGTTCATACTCGGTTCTCTAATATATCTTCCGGTTTTTGAAAATCTTCAAACAAAAAACTTTTTTAGGGAATTCTTCCCCAAATTTTTTGTTTTTGCATTTTTGGGGGTCAAAAACCCAAAATTTTGAATATCTGAGAGGGCCATGTTAAAGACAATGTTATTTGCTTTCTTTTGACGCCTTTTATTTGCGATTTGCATCAACACGCTATTTTCTACGATTTTTCAAACATTTAACTTTTTTTTCACCAAAAATGACATGACATGACGTCACTAAAACGTCATTATCTCCTCAAAATGTTCACGAATTTCAAAAAAATTGTAACACAAGATGTAAAATTGATGTACCATAAGGTACCGAAAGTTTCATTTCGATATCTGTCATAGTTTTTAAGTTATGGAGAAAATACGGGAGGGGGGGTAAAATTTCCCCCCAGCGCCGCGCGGGTTAACCGTTGATGACCTATTTTGCCTAAATTGTTTAACTGATCTTAATAATGAACATATGCCCAGCGATTGCATATTTAAAGAGCCTTTGATTGTTTTTTTTCCGTTTGTTCCCAGCTATCATAGTTCCCGAGATATTTGGGGAAATCTTAGACAGATTCCAGGAGTTACCATGGTGACCTTTGACTACTTCTGTTGGCCTAAGTATTGATCTGAGCCAAAAGATGCCGAAATAGTTTCGACATTAATTTCGACGAGCTATCAAATGTTTTTTTTGGTTTTCGCCTACTCTCCATAGGAGCCAAGTTCGAGGGGATGGGGCGTTTTGCCCCATCGACAGGGGACGTCTTGCCCAGGGGGTGGGGTAATACGCCCCTTTTGCAGGTTCCTCGAAAATCGTCCCCTTCAAATTTGTTAACTGAAGAAGGTATAATTAGGTGATGCAGAATACCAGCCAAATCTCCAAACTATGTGAAAATGTTATCACTCCCCTCCTCCGTCAAATAGGAAACGAGATTTTCAGCAAAATGCATCTAATTCCCCATGTCTTTCCCCATGCTACCCTAACCGTTTCGTGTGGTATCGCCTAGCTGTCGGCTCCACAACCTTGACGGACAAGCAAGGACCAGGAGCGTCTGACAATGTTTTATTTTTGTAACGTTAAAGGCCATTCAAGCCTTCGTGACATTTTCTGAGCGTTAGATAATGTTTCTTTTTATAACGTTAAAGGTCATTCAAGCCATCGTGGCATGCAGCTGGTGTATTTTTCACGAATTGACGTGCTCATCTATTCGTACCACACTTGCAATGTTCCCATCTATTTTAACCTATAAATGATTTATTTAACCTACTACCCTGGAATAAGGAAACCAAGCAGCGGTATACAAAAATATATACGAAGATTACAGAAGGGATCAAAATTACTAAGATAACTACCCACGGGGGGACTCGAACCCCCAATCTTCGGTTTAGGAGACCGACGCCTAATTCATTAGGCAATGCGGGCTACTACTCCCTTTGTTTGGCATATCTTCGGCTACGGCATGCAAAATCATTATTTAATACGCGCCCTGGAGCCAGGGGTCAAACGTAGGTGAAGCAGTCAGGAGGGGGGGGGGGGGTATCGTGACTTTGGTAAAAGTAGATTGTTAAATATATGCAGATCACCCCCCGGTTAATACTTCACCGCTACAAACAGGCTGTTTATATGCTCTCATCAGAATCAAAATTTCACAAAGCAAAAAGTGTGTAATTGCAAATAATTTATTTCCAATTGCACATAATTTTTTACTCATGTCTGTAATTTGGATTTCACAAAACTTGAGGGCAGTAAATCTTAATTTACTATTTGCAAACTAGTTTATAAAGATGTTCGAAGAAATGTTTGCAATTGCACATGTTCTATTTCCCAAAGGTTGAAGGACGTTGGGAAATGTTTGTATTTTCAAACTTGTGATTCCAGTGGGTCAGAGGTTCTGAATTTCAGAGATTGCATTGATAGAACTGACGTTGTTTTGCTGTTGAGGTTATTTCATTTGTATTATCATTATTATTATTATTAGATTATTATTGTTATTAGTGGATTTTATTGCTGAGGTTACCTTGCCGAGGTTGTTAGGGTAATGTTTTAGTTTATACATAGGTATAGCTGACGAAAAAAAAATGTATTCCCGAGAGATTCGAACAGGGATCTCCAGCTTTGAAGTCCAGTGCACCATACCGATTGCGCTATGATGTGAGGGGCGGCTCCGCGCAGAGAAACCGCATGACGATAGAATTGCGGAGGTCAACGATGTATTGTGCAGTCAACCTTCACCCTTTACGCCGTAAAAAATCGGATAGGTTAGGTGAAAAAATGGTCGAGAAAATTCAACGATCTTGTTTTTGAGAGTAGTTTTGTTGTTATGCCCCGTCACCCACAGGGTCCATGCGACTGTAATTTCTGTAAAGGTTAGTTCATGTTCGATTATGTTATTATAATTGTTTCCTGCCACACCCGGCAAACGAACATCAGTTGTCTACGAGACCCACACCCCCCCCCCCCCCCCCCCCCCATTCCTAAGGTAGGGCCGGCAGCGAGCGCCTGCCGTAAATCAGTTGTCTGATGTATACACGCCAACCGGTGAATGGGCAAATGCTGCTAACCAATATTTTTGTTGACGGTCAGAGTTTGCATTCCGATAAAATGTTAATTAAAAGATAATTATCACTATA
The DNA here is from genome assembly GCA_036785665.1 of Chirona hameri. Taxonomy (NCBI): domain Eukaryota; kingdom Metazoa; phylum Arthropoda; class Thecostraca; order Balanomorpha; family Balanidae; genus Chirona; species Chirona hameri. The sequence goes on along the minus strand of JAXIVJ010000975.1, from coordinate 86,644 downwards.
ACTAATTTCATTGTGAATAATACAAAAACGATGTAAATATTTGTTACATAATTTGTTAACAATCAAATAATTTTTAATTAGCATAAGCTTGAACACAAACGTTCTTGATTGCAAACATTTCTGCTAACTAACATTTTTGTCTACAATTTTATTTACAATTGGTAATTCACAGGTGGTGAATGCTTGTGGAATAGCTTTTTGTGTGGTTTGCAGTATTTTCTTGCGTTTTAATTGCAAACATTTGTGATTTCTAACTTCTTTGTGAAATTGGCCTCTGTTTGTAATTGATTTGAATATAGGCAATAGTCATCACGCGGCAGAGTGTGCGGCACGTAATGCTTTCGACTTGACTCTGCATTCTGCCGGTTGACAAGAATTGTGCGACTGCATGTTAACTCGCGCCCAGCTGGATCTCCAGACAATCGCGCCCCGCGGGGGGAGAGTCTGCCCCCTAGTTATCTTCCGAACCAATAACCGCAGCGAGACGCGCAGGTCGGCAATCGAAAGCTCCCAATGAGACGCATCTAACGCTTACGCAAAATGGTTAAAATAAGGTCACATGTTATGTCACAGTCAAATCAAAGATCAAAAATGAGATATTTGAGTTTTTGGGCCATAGTTTCCATCCAAAGCCTTAGATTAAAACGAATATCGCACACAGTGCTCTCAAAGGTATAATTAATCTCCTACATTAAGCAAAAGTGAAATTGTAAGCAAAGGTCAAGGTCAATACCAGGTCACAAAAGGTCAGTGTTGGCAAGATGTCTACGACAGTCACGCCACACATGCTTTATGGGTTATGTTCCACGTAGAATTCGATAGTAGCAGCCATTTTCACAACCTGACACCATATAAGGTCAAGGTCAGGTCAAAGACGGTACAAATTTGAAATTGATTAATCTAAATACAAATGCATGTTTCTAGATCAGTTTTGTATTAAAATACAGCGGTTATATTTTTTTAGAATCTTTATTTTATCAATAAAAGCAAAAACAGGTAACTTAAAAAATAGCGTCATGAGTTACTTATACTTAGGGAGCCATACGTCAGCCAACAATAAATATATTGCTTTGAAATTTGGTTTGGGTTTCGCTGATACTTAGTTCTCAGACATATATTCCGGTTTTGTGAATATCTTCAAACATTTCGATTTTATGAAAGTCTCTGAATTTTTTATTTTTTATTTTTAGAAGTGAAAACCCCAACATTTTTAACATCAGAGATTGCCATGTAGAGCAAAATGTAAGTTCTGTTCTTTTCACGTTTTCCGTTTGCAATTTTCTTTAAAACTAAATTGTCTACGATTCTTCAAACATTTATCGTTTTTCCACCAAAAATGGCATGACATGACGTCATTAAAACGTCATTTTCTCCCAAAGTGCTGCATGAATTACATATAAATTTTGTAAATAGACGTATAATTGATGCATCATACGGTACTGTAAGTGTCACATCGAGATTTTGCCCCCTAGCGGAGCGCGGGTTAACCCTCGCCAGTGCAGGGGGGGGGGGGGAATGCCACACCTCCTCGGTGGTTTTTCCGGAATAATTCGCGTAAATATCAACCGATTGCGATGACACTTTTAGTACCCTACTTGTAAACAATTTGACACATATTCTAACACAATTGAAGTTGTAGGTCACATGACCCGTGACCTGTTTTGCAAGGTCATGGCAGGCGTAACTGGCGTCCCGTAGTACTGATCCTTGTAACTTGTGCAGTTTCATAGGGTTTGTTGGTCGGGAAACATTTGCACATGTGTTTCCAGGTTACAGTTGTGGTTTCCACTGAGATTGTGACCTCGATTGACCTTTTCAGAGGTCAGCCGAGGTCACTGACCTCCAATGACCTCATTACTGTTTTGGCTTCTGGCAGTTTCTAGGACATTTTGTGACGCTGATTTCAAATATGGCATCTATTTTACATAATTATATGTTCCAGTAGGGTCATGCGCCCCAACAGGTCAACCGAGGTCACTGACCTCAAATGACCTGACATGACCTGACATGACCTTTTTGGAATTTGGCAGTTTCATTTTTCATTTTTTTTTGGAATTTGTCATTTTTGTGACGCTGATTACGAATTTGGCACCCACTAAGCATTATGATATGCTCATTCACGATTATATTATTCACTCTATAAAATTCAATTTATACGCATTTACCATTTTGATGACGTTTGGCGCATTGACATTACCTCAGAAATCACATAATGACCTAAGACCTTAAAATGGGATATCAATGGCTTCCTCTTGTAACAAGAAACACGCTCGTCTTTGAATCGAAGCTCTAGCCCAATTAGGGGGAAAACGCTAAAGGGGGGGGGGGGGGAGAGTACCACCCCTTCCCTGGACGGTCACGCACTGATCGGACGCTGCACGGGCGAGGGTTAAGGGCCTTACCCTCGAGTCCCCAACCACTAAATGCTGAACCTCTTCCCGTCACTTTCACCTGCTGACTCTAACACACTGAACCTTTTAGATACTTTAACCTGTGGATGTGCACTAGGTTTGTACTGACTGACTCTGCCCTGAACTTTGTCCATCCCTCCTGATCCTCTTCCCTCTTCCTCCTCCAGATCCTGCTACCACCCTCCATTACCCAGAACCCCTCCTCATTCTTACTGTCTGTGGCCCTAGCATTACTTCCCACAGTGTTGGGTCTCTAGAAATGTGACTCTCCAACACACTTCCAAACCCCAGCCTGACTTTCCACCATTGGCTTATCCTCCTCCCTTATGCCCCTATCAGAACTACCACTGGTCCCTGATCCGGTAGGCTCCTTTTCTGACCCCCTAACCACGGCCTGTGCATATTGGGCAGGACCTATACCCTCCTACGGCTCATCTCTACACCTACACCTACTCAACTGCGCCTCTAGCTCCGCTACCCTGGCCTGGAAGGCCTCTAGTTCTGCTACCTTCGCCTGGAGGGCCTGTATCCTAGTCATGCTTATTTGAAGCTACAAGTAACTTAGGCATACTTAGGTGAAAAGTGCATAGTGTATCTTACACTATGCTCTTTTCACTAATTAACACGCGCCCTGGAGGGCCTCTGATAATTACACGCCCTGGAGGGGGGGGCGGATTTCGCCCCCCTATGATCTAAAAAAACACGCAACATAGCGACAAGGAGAAAACGACATTAGATAGCTCGAGACAAGCCCTTTCGAAACTATTCCTTTCATTTTTTTCTCAGGTCAATATTGAGGTCACCAGAGGTCATCAAGGGTCAGATTTTCAAGTTTGCACGACTTCGCTTCGAACACCCCCAAATATCTCGGGAACTATGATAGTTAGCAGCAAACAGACATCAATCGAAAGCCCTTGACAAATTTAATCGACATAAATGTTCTCAGAATTGAGCTCAGGTCAATAGTTTAGGCTCCAGAGGTCATCAAATGTCAAAAAGGAATTTTTTTGCAAAAATATTTTTCGCCAATAACCTTTTACCTAATAAAGATAAAGCTAAAGTGTTTACGCCATTGCGTTTCTCTTGTCAAGGTGCTTTAACCCGCGAGTTACTGGGGTATATTTCATAACGCGACTTACTGGGGGGGACCATTTTTTGCCCCCCCCCTCTGATCTCCGGAACTACTGGACCGAATGTAACAATTCAAACGGTATTCGATAGCCCTGGGAAATTGATCGAGGGAAACATAATATTGTTGATCTCGGGGTCACTGATGACGTCACAGGTCAGGTCAAGTACAAAATGTTTGACCGTGTCAAAAGGTCTCTATGGATGGAATTGTCGCGCAAAATTGCGATATTAAACGCATAATCTGTTGATAAACCGGTATGATTCGTGTGTCTGACACTTCTAAGTACCTTTCTAAGCTGTTAATGACTTTGGGTGAGGTCAAGGTCATCCGAGGTCACGTGGTCAAACTGCAGATTACGGTCAATAGGCGTTGTAACACATGTTTATGGGTTTGTTTTTCGTCTAAAACGCGAAAAATGACCTTAGAACATTGTTTGTTCCATATAAATAGAAATAAAAAGCAAAAATGGAAATGCGTTTTTTGTCATAGTAATGCTGTGAGAAGTGGTCGATTTGTGTCATTTAAAGGTCATAACTCGGCCAATAATAAAGATATAGACTTTATATTTGGTACACATATTCACCGCATACGTCTCGATCACATTTATTCCGATTTTTGGATAATTCGTTTTTTTCTTGAAAATTTGGTAAAAAACAAAACAAATGTCTTTGGATTTCTCAAAATTTTGAATTAAAAAAACCCTCAAAAATCCGAGATAGCAGTTTGATAGCCCGGTCTATTGTCAGTAATTTGATTTAATACAATTTAGTTTATCTCAAATATAGTACCTTTGACAGTGTTTTCTGCAAACCATTATTTTGCAACAAAAACCGAAGAACATGACGTCACTCTGACGTCATTCCCGGTTGACCTATCTTAGCCTCATATTTTTCCGTTTGCCAACATGTGTAGAATTGATGTAAGAGAAGTTACTGCAAGTTTGGTGACGATACGAGTGTTCGTTTAGGAGTTATTGCAAAATAACGGGAGGGGGGGGGCAAAAAATAGCCCCCCAGTAACTCGCGGGTTAACCCGCGCACTGCAGGAGGGTTGATTTCCGCCCCCCCCAGGTTTTTCAAAGATAGCAAAAAAACGGCGGCGCGCAGCGCCGCCGGATTTTCGCACACCTGTTAGGACATCAATTGCGCACACTTTGAGAAGAATAAAAAAATAACCTAGGGTTATCTCAGGTCAGGTCACCAGACCAGGTCAAGTGACCCCACCTCCAAAAATGTTTGCAGTTGTGCCAAAGCCAGAGTTTTTCACCGATCAGTATGAAACTTACAGGATATCATGAGGGCATACGTACTTACAATTCGTTTATCTCGGAATTTTGATATCGGTGACCTAAGGTCAGGTAAATTTCGTAACCTCCCCATAATAAGTAAATGGGGAAATATACAAATGCTAAGGATATGCATGATATTAGTCCAATTACTTCTGGATCATGTTAGTATGGGATATTCTTGATGATCCAAGTGTAAGTTTTGTTCAGTAACCCCTATTGGGTCTTTTAACCCTATTTGTAACAGGCTCCTGGCTACCCCTATTTGTAACAGGGGGGGGGGGGGGTGGATTCTGCCCCCCCCCCCAGAGATCTCGAGATCTACCCGTCCGATTTTCAAAAATGAAACAGCGTTTGGTTCCCCTCAACACGATCTACATTTCTAAATAACAATAAAAATCTAAATTTTTGATAGGGGGGCAACAGGGGTGAAAAACACAAATTTTAGTGGTATTTTTGATCCAACATAGCTTTTATGTTTATCGACCGATTTTAACACAATTAATACGAATCGATAGAGATTGAATTGTAAATTGATATATGACAGTGGCGGTTGAAAATTAAAAAATCATAGGCGTGTGCCGGTCACTCAATATGGGGGTGAAATAAATGCGTAATAAAACCATTTTTTTATGTGTTTTTTAAAGAAATGAAATGGTATGTGATTGTGACATGAGGCAAAACAGTTAAAAATCATATTTTTTTTTGCCATAGGCGGTACCAGGTTAGTGAAAAAGGGGGGTAAAATTGGGAAAAAATATTAACCGCAGACAAGTTGCTACCCAGCACTATAAATATGTTACTGATCGTAGATAGTTTCTTTTTGCATGTTGTACTTCATAATAGGCGTATCCAGGATCCAAACTGGGGTGGCTCAATACCTTTTGATAAGTATATTATCCGCTATTATGATACTAACTAGTCAACAGTGACTATTTCACTTACAACTTCAATTAACATTGCTAACCCCCCTTTTACCCTACCTGGACTCGCCTATTATCTTATAATCGTTCGTAGAGTAGCCTGTGGTGCGTGTTTCATCCGAAAACTACAGTATGTTATGTCATTGTACGCCCATGCCTCTTAGTTTCCTTGAAATAATATGACCCCCTTTCTTCCATTCCTGAGCGCGCCTCTGAAAAAAATGACTTCATTCCCTTTCCTGGCCTCATATGTGCATATATAATTATAATCTAACCGTCTATTGCGCCGTTATCGCTGGCATATCGTCATCACCAAGCCAGTCACCCCCCTTTTCATGTGCCTGAACACGCCCCTGAAACTCTATATGTAATAAATTATGCAAATAATGGAAGCAGAAGCTATTTTTTACATCTTGATAACTATAAATGCCCCTTACATTGCTCTATTTGCTTCCCGCCAAGCATTGAATACTTCCTGGAAACCCCCCCCCCCCCCTTTTCAAGCCCCTGAAACCGCCTCTGCCATGAAATTTTAATGATATTTCATTATTATCAACTAATTTGCACTTGTTGCAATCACCTTTAACCGATGTAAATCCTTCATACTTGAGGCAGTTACGAAGAAACCGTGAAGATCGCATTTCCGTATTATCGCCAAATATCGCCTCCGTACCCACCCAAAACTGTACCCTGGAACCGCCTCTGTTCAGGTTAAGAACTCAAAATTTTGACTCCAAATGCGGTATTCAATTCTATGAAAAGTCCCAAAATTTCATGGGCCTGCTCCCAGCCGTTCTGGAGATATCTTCGAAAAACATGAGGGGGGAGGGGGGGGGGGGGGGGGGGGGGTGGGGGGGGGGGGGGGCGGAATCCGCCCCCTGTTACAAATAGGGTTAAGGTCATGCGAGGTCACCATCACTTTTTTGTGTCAATTACTCCCGACATAATGAAGATAGAGAAGTAAAACAGACATCAATGTGTTTGTCACGTCAAGACACGTCTTCCCATATACAACATGCTCTATTTGGGTCACCACTTGACCTTGACCTGAGGTCAAATTTTTAAGTTATCTTAACAAGGTCACAATGTACATCATTAAAAGCGCCTTGGCAAGATAAACACAATAACGTAAACAGTTTTCCGTTATCTTTATTACATAAAAAGTTAATAGCGAGAAACGATTTAGCAAAAAAACGTCATTTTTTTCTTGTTTGACCTCTGGAGCCTCAAATGTTGACCTGATATCAAATTTGAGGACACCTTAGCGATTACAAATGTCACTGGCTGGCATGTGCTTTTTTCGGTTTGTTTCTAACTAGCATAGTTTCTGAGATATGTGGGAATTTCTGGAGCGATGTCCTAAAACAGGAAATTACTGTAAAATTTGACCTTTGATAACCTCTGGTGACCTCAATTTTGACCTGACCTAAAACAATACTGAAATACTTTCGAAAGAATATGTATCAAGAAATTAAATTCCGTTTTACGCTTCTCGCTACGTAGCGTAGTTTTCGAGATATCAGGGGGCGGGGGCGGAAATCAACCCCCTGCAGTTCGTGTTCGGCGCAAAGCCCCTGCAGTGTGCGGGTTAAATCATATTCATCGTGATCGAGTTAAGTCAACTGATAAATTTGACCTCAGGTCAAGGTCAAGTGATGACCCAAGTTGGTCATGTTGCATATTTGAAGACGTGTCTCGACGAGAAAAACACATTGGTACCATTTTCTCTTCTGTATCTATCTTTATTATGTCGATAGTTAGTGACAAAACAGTGTTGGCGTTCACGAAATTGACCCGACATTAAGTCACCGATATAAGAAATCCGAGATCAACGAATTGTTGGTATCTATGACCTTATGAAGTCCTGCAAGATTGAAACTGATCGGCGTAAAACTGTGGCTGTGGTGCTACTGAACACGTTTTGGAGTTGATGTCATCACCTGACCTGATCTGGTGACCTGACCTGAGATGGCTCGAGGTCAAGAATTTATATAATGTGGGAAGTACATTTCTGAACAGGTGTGCAAAAAGGCGCGCCGCAGTTTTTGCGCTATCTTTAAAAACCGGAGTGGTGGGCGGATTTCGCCCCCTCCTCCGTCCAGGGCGCGTGTTAACTAACTTAACTATTTTGTATTATTATTGTTATTCTTCTTTTAAACCTTAACTAGATCTTAACCTAAAAGTAAAGATAGTGACTCAAATCAGCTATAAGTGCACCTAATACTAGACACTTTACAGCAGGAGCCGGGTAAACTAACAAGAGCTGTGCACAATCCTAAGAGGGAGCAGACAACTCACAAGAATATCGCTAATATGACGAGCTATTTCTACCTTACTACAAACAGCTTATAGTCTAAGCTAGCTAAGCTAACCTAAATTAATATAACCTCAACGGGAAATAATGGTCTTTTGACTTGTTAGCAACAATTTATTTGGCTACCGTTGTGGTATTAAAATTATGTGATCTAAATTTAAGAATTAAATACAATTATTCGCTAATTCAAAGTTGGAAGTTTGGGAAATAAATGATCGGTATTCTCACCATGAGCCAGATCGGTATTCTCACCAGATCGGTATTCTCACCATGAGCCAGATCGGTATTCTCACCATGAGCCAGATCGGTATTCTCACCATGAGCCAGATCGGTATTCTCACCATGAGCCAGATCGGTATTCTCACCATGAGCCAGATCGGTATTCTCACCATGAGCCAGATCGGTATTCTCACCATGAGCCAGATCGGTATTCTCACCATGAGCCAGATCGGTATTCTCACCATGAGCCAGATCGGTATTCTCACCATGAGCCAGATCGGTATTCTCACCATGAGCCAGATCGGTATTCTCACCATGAGCCAGATCGGTATTCTCACCATGAGCCAGATCGGTATTCTCACCATGAGCCAGATCGGTATTCTCACCATGAGCCAGATCGGTATTCTCACCATGAGCCAGATCGGTATTCTCACCATGAGCCAGATCGGTATTCTCACCATGAGCCAGATCGGTATTCTCACCATGAGCCAGATCGGTATTCTCACCATGAGCCAGATCGGTATTCTCACCATGAGCCAGATCGGTATTCTCACCATGAGCCAGATCGGTATTCTCACCATGAGCCAGATCGGTATTCTCACCATGAGCCAGATCGGTATTCTCACCATGAGCCAGATCGGTATTCTCACCATGAGCCAGATCGGTATTCTCACCATGAGCCAGATCGGTATTCTCACCATGAGCCAGATCGGTATTCTCACCAGATCGGTATTCTCACCATGAGCCAGATCGGTATTCTCACCATGAGCCAGATCGGTATTCTCACCAGATCGGTATTCTCACCATGAGCCAGATCGGTATTCTCACCATGAGCCAGATCGGTATTCTCACCAGATCGGTATTCTCCCTCCACTATTGGAAGCAATACAGCGACACAGCGACAAAGCTAAGCAATCGACACGATTCAGACACATCAATCGAGAAAGCTTTCGTATCAATCTGTTCAACGTTGTTGAATGGGCACTTCGAAACAAATCGCCGACACTAAATAGGTCGCCGTCGTCGTACATCGATGAGCTTCCGACTAAATTGCCAGTTTTTGCATTGTTTGTTAATTGTAAAAGATGGGTGGGCATATAATCACAACAAGCAGAACACAAAATATATTTTCCACACCATTGCGTAAAAACGCAAGATGGGAAAAGCCCGGAGTTTGATGAAAACCGAAAAGTAACTTAAAAGTACCGGTCGTTAAAAGTGGGGGACGCTTATCGGTAGGAAACTGCTAGTATCTCTCGGAATGAATATGTATATGCAAAATGCTATGAATTTACATCATATTTTGTCTCTCGTCTGTCGATTTCAAGTGCTAACTCCATTGTTTTGTGGGAAAAGGTAATTATTTCCCTTGAAAAAATATTACCTTATGAATCCACCAAGGTAGTGTCTCCTACAAGCTGGAGACATGGAACTAAATGGTACCTAAAAAATAAAAAAAGAAGAAACAAATAACATGATTCCGATGTACGACTCACTAACAAAACAAACAATTAAATAGTGGGGGTGCTGTTTCGTGTTTTTCTTAGTAGGTTGGTAAATATATGCAGATCACCACGGTTAAAACTTGACCGCTACAAACAGCCTGTTTATATGCATTAATCTGGAATACGACGAAAAACCTAACGGCACACGGAAACAACTTCAATTACTGGAAGCGCCGTTAGATGGCAGTTATCGACAATATTACAATATTATGCACATGGGTGGTTCGCAACAATGTTTCAGCTGCAATGAGGCTGATAATATGTATTTCAATATCAAATATTAGTCAAGCCTACACTGACAAAAATGACAACCGTACGTGGATTGGCACACTGTCAAAATGTCCGCCCCAGAGGGGTGTTTTGCAACACTTCCTTAGGGTATCGAACACAAAAACCGGTGTCAAAAAAGAGTCAGACTCTACAAAATGGTGTTTTCTGGGACCAGCGTTGTCACGCTCGCCTGACCCGAGCTCCGCCTCCTTACACACCAAGAGTCGGTACCAATCTGTATTGCGCCCGCACGGGCCACCGCCCGCACCCCCGTACCCGAAATCAACTGACTCCGGCCTCCGGGTCATGATCTCGCCGGCGACAGAGGCGCGCTCAGCTAATAGGCAGGTAGGGTTACCTCACAAGTGTGGGTGTCTGACACCTTCTCAACGGGAGTCTTGATTCCTTCAAGAGAATCGCGGCTCTCTTGAAGGAGTCAGGACTCCCGTTGAGAAGGTGTCAGACACCATTTTGTAGAGTCTGACTCTTTTTTTACGCCGTTCTTTAGTGATCGATACCCTAAGGAGGTGTTGCAAAACACCGCTCTAGGGCAGACTTTTTGACGGTCGTACGGGTGTCATTTTTGATCAGTACAAGCCAGGCACGTAGCCAGGATTTCGTCCAGGGGGGGGGGGGGGGGGGGCGGCGCCTCGAAAGGGCCCCTTCCCTAGCGTTAAAAGGGCCCCTTCCCAAGCGTTGAAAGGCCCCTCCCCCCAAAAAAACGCATGCAAAGGCACGTTACAAGGCTGAAAAATGCAGTATGACAGGTATGGCATGGGCCATACCAACGTTTAGGAGCTGGAGTTAGCAAACTGCCTCATCAACTTTGGAACCAGCGACACGAATTTGGAATCAGCTATACCAACTTGGAATATTTTTTTAAGCTCAAGACCTGGAACTCTTAAACAAATTGCGCCGCGGAACGGCGCGAAAATTTTGAGTATTATGCCCCGGGTCGCTTTCTCATCAATGCGTCGCATTGCGTATGGTGCGGACCTCTAAAATTGCTATATTGTGCGTTTAAAAGTGCGGGGAAAAAGTGCAAAAGTGAACTATTTTTCACAATAATATAGGAAAGTAGCAACATAACACATAAATGCGCCGAGAAACTGACCTATTTCTTTCCTAACCCGCATATAATTGAATTTGTAGTTAAATTGCGCTGCGCAGCGGCGCGAAAATTTTGAGTTTTATTCCCTGTACAACTGTATTCTTACTGTTGAAAGGCCCAAGGTCCCTTCAGATCGTCCAGGGGCCCCTCTGACCTTTTCTACGCCCTTCCGACCTGTTCAGGGACTCATCTGGCATCCGCGAAGCGAAAAGACATTATGTGGAGTGGGTGATATATATAATACAAAGAAGGCTTACTCTACAGGAAAATATAAAATCGGATCTTTCGGGTATATTGTAGCACCCTGACGAAGGGTGTTACAATATACCCGAAAGCTTCGCTTTTAATATTTGTATTGTGGTGTAAGTCCTCTTTGTATTTAATATTCATCTGGGATCTCTACGTGCTTTGACCCTTCCGATCTCACCAGAGACTCCTCTGACCTTCCAAGAAGCCCCACTTGTGTGTCAAGGGGCCCATTCGGCCTGTTCAAAGGTCCTTCCAACCTGGCCAGGGACTGCACTGGCTGCTTTGTCGCCCTGCCGACATGTTCAGGGGTAGGGGCGGCGGATTGCGGGGCGCAGGTACCCAAAATCCCCCTCAAATTAAAATCCTGGGGAGGGGAAGGGTCATGTTGCCCCAGATTGAGCAGGCTAAAATATGGGGGGGGGGGCAAAACTACCCTTTGCCCTCCAGGATTGCAACTGGGGGGAATTTTGGATACCCTGCCTCCGCAATCCGCCGCCCCTGCTCAGGGGCCCCTCCGACCTGCCCAGGGGCCCCTCCAGTCTGGCTAGTAATTCATCCGGCATGTTCAAGGGGCCTTCCGACCGGCCCAGAGACCCTTTCGGTCTAGCCAGGGGCCCCTCTGACTTGCCCAGGAGCCCCTCCGATCAGCCCAGCGACTCTTCTGGTCGGACTGCGCTGGCTGCTTTGTCGCCCTGCCGACATGCTCAAGGGGCCCTCCGACCTGCCCTGGAGACCCTCCGTGCTGGCCAGGGGCCACTTCGGCATGTTCAGGGGCCCTTCTTAACCGCCCAGGGGTCCTTTCGGTCTGGTCAGTGGCCCCTCCGATCTGCGCAAGGGCCCTTTTAACTTTCCAGGGGCCTTCTGGTCTCTCCAGGGGCCCTTTAACCTTATAAGGGGCCCTTCCCACCTAGCAAGGGACTGCGCTGGCTGCTTTGTCGCCGACATGCTCCGAGGGCCCTCCGACCTGCCTTGGGGCCCCTCCGTGATGGCTAGGGGCTCATTCGGCATGTTCAGGGGCCCTTCTGACCCACTAAGGGGCCCTTTCGGTCTGGTCAGGGCCCCTCTGACCTGCACAGGGGCCCTCTTAACTTCCCAAGGTCCCTCTGGTCTGTCCAGGGGCCCTCCAACCTGCTCAGGGGCCCTTATGACCTGGCAAAGGACTGCGCTAGCCGCTTTGTCGCCCTGTCGACATGCTCAGGGGCCCCTCTGTGCTGGCTAGGGGCCCATTCGACGTGTTCAAGGGGCCCATTCGACGTGCTCAGGGGGCTCTCTGACCTGCTCAGGGGCCCTTTCTGTCTGGCCAGGGACCCCTCTGACATGCACAGGGCTCTTTTGAACGTCCAAGGGGCCCTCTGGTCTTTCAGAGAGGGCCCTGGTGGCCCTAAAGGGCCTCTGAAGTCCTCTAAAGTCTCTAAAGACCATGCTTCGTATAGTAAAGAGCCTATGATACCGCGCTTCGCGCGGTCTCGTCGGCCCTTTTCGGCGCGCTGCGCGCACCGAAAAGGGCCCTTGCGCGCCAAAAAGGGCCCTCCTGGCCTCCAGGGGGGGGGGGGGGGGGAGGCCGCCGCCCTGCCCTTGGCTACGTGCCTGGTACAAGCCAACTACAGCTAGCCAACTTGTTATATTTCAGATTTCTTGAAAGAAGGGTGCTATTTGCTCTAAACAGGTCAGTTTGGAACTTATACAACATACTAGGTACTTAGTTATTTTTAAAAAAAATCGGTGCTTATGTGATTATGTGTATTATGTGAAAAAAAAAACATAAGCCTTTTTCAAAAGATCTCCGTTTCCACGAACATGTGAACGAAATATTAAATAAAGTCAATGAAACACTCAGTCTACTGTACGCTATTGCACAGCACCTTCCCCGGCACTTTCTCGATCAAATATATAAAACATACATCAGACCGCACTTCGACTACTGTGACACCATCTACGACGAACATATCACAATTCAAGACCCGACAAGACTGGAGACAATGCAAAACAGAGCAGGTAGACTGACGACTGGGACGCTCTTTAGAACATCAAACGACAAATTACGAATCAAGCTGGGATGGGACAAGCTGACCACGAGACGACACATTCACCGCCTAACACTCTACCACAAATTAACTGCACCCAAACGTCACAACACACCAAGCTACATCACCGCCATCATGCCACATTCACGCGCACACGACACGAACAGGACACTAAGAAACGCAAACCATTACACCCTAGTTCAAACTCGCACTACGTCACACCAGCGCTCCTTCTTCACTCTCACCGGAAACCAATGGAACCAATTACCAGATGCCACGAAGAGCTCCCATATCCCGACTTCAAAAACAGATCACACAGCAGTTAGGTATACCCAAGCCCCCCTTATATTATTCACATGGAACCAAAGCAAGCAACATTCTCTACACCAGATTGAGAACTGATATGTCCCAATTAAACGCCCACATGTTCATAATTCAAAAGTAAGACTCCCTGGTATGTCCCTGCTGGCACCCACAAGAAAACACAACGCACTTTATCTTCTCATGCCCGATATACACGTGTCATAGAAACGAATTGATTAGCAACATATCCCAGAGTCTACACTACAACTTCACGCATTCATCCAATCACAAATCCTGTTGCACGGCACGAGTCTCAGTAGCGGCGGCGGCCGCGCGGTAGCCCGTCACTTCCAAAACTACATGCAAAACTCTCACAGATTCACTGGTGTTGATTCAATCGTAGTCCTGTGCAGGCTCTGGTGGGTCCGCTCCTCCGGCGGGGCGCGCTGTGTATGATCTGCTGCGCGCGATGACCGGTGATACGGCGGCGGTTGAGTTATTTTGCATCTGATGATATGTGTTAGAGTTGGCGCCTAGAGTTAAGCTCCCCAGATTTTGCGCCAACTCTACTGTATGTGTACCGTATAAATATGTTATAGGACAATAAACATGTTGATGATGATGATGATGAGGTCATTCACTTGACCTGGAAGGTCACTGGTTGACCCGAAACCTGAAAATTGAATACCGTTATATTCCAAACATGACAGGCAACATGTTGGTTCTTACCCCGTTGCGCTATGTTGCTTGGTTTAGAAGTTAACCGGAGTTTTTTTAGCCCCCCCCCCCAGTAGAGCGAAGGTGAAAAAAGCTCCCGTAGGGCGAGGGTTTACCTGCGGGGGGGGGGGGCAGATTCTGCTCCCCCCTCCCCCATATATATCGAGAACCGCTCTGTTGATTTCGATGGAGAAAACGCCATTAAATTCGTCATAACACGATCTCGCTTTTTGGACCCCGAAATTTATTTTTTGTTCAAAAATGGGGGGCCAGAAGGCAATAAATACTTTTTTTTTTAACGTCATAGCGACCCATGTGGTTCGACTGATTGTCATGCGCCAAACGTGTTTGAGCTTCAAAGGTACTGTTCTTCAATATATGAAAAGACCAAAACCCAAATATAAATCATAGGTGTATTCAGAGGATGTAAAATGGGGAGATTTTCTAATACAAATATGTGCTGTTCCTGATTCTTTGGGACGACATGAACCTCAGATGAGGGCAGCATATGATGTCATTTGTTAAATTTAATATATTGCGCATAGGCGGATCCCGGAAAACAACGTGGGGGAGGGGGGGGGGGGGCACCATGAGCCTAACGCCTTTATCATCTTACTAATTTGAAGTTGGACCTAATTTGAGGGAGGGTATCGCCTAGAACCCTTCATGGGACACATTTGCAGTCCCCATCCCGTTCCAGCCCATTCAGCAAGACCCAAACCCGTTTGAATCCAATTCCTCATCGCATTCAATTGTGTTATTCGCAATTCGTTATTGCATTTCTGACGTGAGCTCGTAGAATGTCGTCCTGGGGCGATGGAATCGAATGACGGTGGCACCACCACGCCTGCATCTCAGGTGGCGCCACCTGTCAACAGAAGCCGGTGGGAAGACAGGAGGTCCGCTACCTCTTTTCTCTCTGCCAACGCACACAGAATTAACAGTAGAGCGCAGGCAGTCGATGGAGGCTGGTTTGTGTGGCGAGGTCTGCTGTGCTGTGTGGTCCGTGACTGACCTGACCTGACCTGACCTGACCTGACCTGGCCTGACCTGACCTGACCTGACCTGGCTTGGCCTGGCCTGACCTGACCTGACCTGACCTGACCTGACCTGACCTGACCTGACCTGGCTTGGCTTGGCCTGATCTGACCTGACCTGACCTGACCTGATCTGACTTGACTTGACCTGACTTGACCTGACCTGACCTGACCTGACATGATCTGACCTGACCTGACCTGACCTGACCTGACCTGACCTGACCTGACCTGACCAGGAATGACATGACCTGACCTGACCTGACGCGGGTCATCGCAGGTGTGGTGATCTATTTTGGGGAGCGATGCAGGTCGCAGCAGCATTTTTGAGCTCTGGATGGAAATTCAGGGACAACACCGCGGAGTCAGTCGGTAGAATTGGTCCGCACATTGCCAAAAACGAGCGGGATTAGATAACAGGATTAAGCCATGAGGACAATCATTAAACAGATGTTTTTTTGTATTTTGCAAATCCGAGATTGCCATTTTAAAAATAATTCCATTTTGTATCTTTGGTGAATTGTGTTTGCAATTTGTTTTAAAACTCTGTTTTCTACGATTTTTCAAATATTTCTCGTTTTTTTTTTTTACCGACATGACGTCATCAAAACATGATTATCTCCCAAACTACTCAACCAATTGCAATTACATTTTACAGCATACGTATAATTGTTGTAAAATCAGCGACCGAAAATTTCAGCAAGATGCTCCGCATGTGTAAAAAGTTATTCAAGAAAAACCTCAGGGGGGGGGCTGTCAGCCCCCCGTAGGGCGAGGGTTAAACACCAATCATCATCATCACTTTGTTTGTGTGATGGTTAGAGAATTGTTATTGCCAAATAATATTGTTATTGTTGATATGACAACAAAAAGTATAACAGCATATAGCAAACCTGCGTCAAGCATAGGTACCAAAAAGCGTCTGACACAGCTTCGTTATTGCTGAAATTGCTTGTTATAATTTAGGTAAATATCATATTATGACATTCCTTCATTTATGATGGTTTATTTATCTCTCATGCCTTGTTTGATAATAGATGTTAATATATTAGGAATGTGACATTGATGACAAGGTTGGCCATGCTTACTAAGCATTATCGTGCCTATTGAACTAGAGAATGATTGCCTAGTTCAATATGCATGATAGTATCAAGTTGAATGTGTTTATATTGCATGTTTTCATTTTATAACAACTACACACTCCTCATGTCTGCTATTTAACTAGTATTCCACTTGCATCAATTCATTGTCAACCATCACATGCAACTGGGAAATGTGACATTTACCGTAATTCCACCCAACATTGATAGTGTGATTTGCTCTTCAACATAAAATAGTTTTAATATGAATCCTTTCTCTAGCATATGCTGAACATTTCGTACTTCAATGCAAATGTTTCAGAATAGCCATCATCTTTATGCATGAGATCATATTTATTCTTTATTACTTGCTTGATGTTGTTGGAATTAGGAGAATTATCTGACACAGCTGAGCAAAACTCATTGTTTTGAATATATACCCAGGTAACTCATAACTTCTTCTCCTTTAGATGCCAAGCAACGATGTGGACCACATCCTAAAACATCCTTTTGGGTCCATGACCCATGAAGACAAAACAAAATGTGATAGAGCAAGGACCACCAAAACCCAACCTAAAGTGGGAAGCGCTAAGGTAAGCCTGAACGTGCTGATTAAAAAAAAAACTAAGTACCTAGTATGTTGTATAAGTTCCAAACTGACCTGTTTAGAGCAAATAGCACCCTTCTTTCAAGAAATCTGAAATATAACATTTGGCTTGTAGTTAGCTTGTTGGTTTGAAGTTGTAGTTGGCTAGCGGTAGTTGGCTTGTACCAGCCACGTAGCCAAGGGGAGGGCGGCGGCCCCCCCCCCTTGGAGGCCAGGAGGGCCCTTTTTGGCGCGCGAGGGCCCTTTTCAGCGCGCGCAGCGCGCCGAAAAGGGCCGACGAGACCGCGCGAAGCGCGGTATCATAAGCTCTTTACTATACGAAGCGTGGTCTTTAAAGACTTTAGAGGACTTCAGAGGCCCTTTAGGGCCACCAGGGCCCTCTCTGAAAGACCAGAGGGCCCCTTGGACGTTCAAAATAGCCCTGTGCATGTCAGAGGGGCCCCTGGCCAGACCGAAAGGGCCCCTGATCAGGTCAGAGGGCCCCCTGAGCACGTCGAATGGGCCCCCTGAACACGTCGAATGGGCCCCTAGCCAGCACAGAGGGGCCCCTGAGCATGTCGACAGGGCGACAAAGCGGCTAGCGCAGTCCTTTGTCAGGTCATAAGGGCCCCTGAGCAGGTTGGAGGGCCCCTGGACAGACCAGAGGGCCCTTGAGAAGTTAAGAGGGCCCCTGTGCAGGTCAGAGAGGCCCTGACCAGACCGAAAGGGCCCCTTGGTGGGTCAGAGGGGCCCCTGAACATGCCGAATGAGCCCCTAGCCAGCACGGAGGGGCCCAGGGCAGGTCGGAGGGCCCACGGAGCATGTCGGCGACAAAGCAGCAAGCGCAGTCCCTTGCTAGGTGGGAAGGGCCCCTTATAAGGTTACAGGGACCCTGGAGAGACCAGAAGGCCCCTGGAAAGTTAAAAGGGCCCTTGCGCAGATCGGAGGGGCCACTGACCAGACCGAAAGGACCCCTGGGCGGTTAAGAAGGGCCCCTGAACATGCCGAAGTGGCCCCTGGCCAGCACGGAGAGTCTCCAGGGCAGGTCGGAGGGCCCCTTGAGCATGTCGGCAGGGCGACAAAGCAGTCAGCGCAGGCCAACCAGAAGAGTCGCTTGGCCGATCGGAGGGGTCCTGGGCAAGTCAGAGGGGCCCCTGGCTGGACTGAAAGGGTCCCTGGGCCGGTCGGAAGGCCCCTTGAACATGCCGGATGAATTACTAGCCAGACTGGAGGGGCCCCTGGGCAGGTCGGAGGGGCCCCTGAGCAGGGGCGGCGGATTGCGGAGGCAAGGTACCCAAAATTCCCCCCAGTCGAAAATCCTGGAGGGCAAAGGGTAGTTTTGCCCCCCCCCCCCTCCCCCCAGATTTTAGCCTGCTCAATCTGGGGGCAACATGACCCTTCCCCTCCCCAGGATTTTAATTTGAGGGGGATTTTGGGTACCCTGCGCCCCGCAATCCGCCGCCCCTGCCCCTGAACATGTCGGCAGGGCGACAAAGCAGCCAGTGCAGTCCCTGGCCAGGTCGGAAGGACCTCTGAACAGGCCGAATGGGTCCCTTGACACACAAGAGGGGCTTCTTGAAAGGTCAGAGGAGTTCTGGTGAGACCGGAAGGGTCAAAGCACGTAGAGATCCCAGATGAAGATTAAATACACAGAGGACTTACTCCACAATACAAATATTAAAAGCGAAGCTTTTGGGTGTATTGTAACACCCTTCGTCAGGGTGCTACAATATACCCGAAAGATCCGATTTTATTTTTCCTGTAGAGTAAGCCTTCTTTGTATTATATATATCACCCACTCCACATAATGTCGTTTCGCTTCGCGGATGCCAGATGAGTCCCTGAACAGGTCGGAAGGGCGTAGAAAAGGTCAGAGGGGCCCCTGGACGATCTGAAGGGACCTTGGGCCTTTCAACAGTAAGAATACAGTTGTACAGGGAATACAACTCAAAATTTTCGCGCCGCTCCGCAGCGCAATTTAACTACAAATTCAATTATATGCGGGTTAGGAAAAAAAATAGGACAGTTTTTCGGCGCATTTATATGTTATGTTGCTACTTTCCTATATTATTGTGAAAAATAGTTCACATTAGCACTTTTTCCCCGCACTTTTAAACGCACAATATAGCAATTTTAGAGGTCCGCACCATACGCAATGCGACGCAATGATGAGAAAGCAACCCAGGGCATAATACTCAAAATTTTCGCGCCGCTCCGCGGCGCAATTTGTTTAAGAGTTCCAGGTCTTGAGCTCAAAGAAATATTCCAAGTTGGTATAGCTGATTCCAAATTCGTGTCGCTGGTTCCAAAGTTGATGAGGCAGTTTGCTAACTCAAGCTCCTAAACGTTGGTATGGCCCATGCCATACCTGTCATACTGCATTTTTCAGCCTTGTAACGTGCCTTTTCATGCGTTTTTTTGTGGGGGGGGCCTTTCAACGCTTGGAAAGGGGCCCTTTCAACGCTCGGGAAGGGGCCCTTTCGAGGCGCCGCCCCCCCCCCCCCCCCCCTGGACGAAATCCCTGCTACGTGCCTGGCTTGTACTGATCAAAAATGACACCCGTACGTCCGTCAAAAAGTCTGCCCTAGAGCGGTGTTTTGCAACACCTCCTTAGGGTATACATCACTAAAGAACGGCGTAAAAAAGAGTCAGACTCTACAAAATGGTCAGACAAGTATACAAATTACTAGCTCAGAAACAAAACCCTCACAAATATCACAAAACACTTTCCGCCATCGCCGGCCGAGCACGCGTTTGTGTATTTGAAAAGCTTGTGTACAAAAACATATACGGCCACATAACTACCCACGCCCTTCTGACAGAGAAACAAAGCGGCTAATTTGGTTTAGTTTATTTAGTTTAGTTTATTTCAATCATCATCAACGGGCCAATCAAACCCACTTATCGATGAAGTCACAAACGTAGCGAAACACACTAAAACACAAACATACCATCCTAAAAGACACTATACATCACTGTGATATAAAATGCGATGTAAGACAAAGATATGATATATTAAATGGGTACATGAGTAGACTGACGACTCAAAAATACCTACGGCCTACCTAAAAGACATGACCTATGATATATAAAAAACACTATGATAACACTGACTAGAGTATGTATGTATTGACAGTAAAAACACTCTCCGATGCATAAAACGGCTATTCTGAGTGTCGCGACATGGTTAAAAGGTAGAGACATGTTAAAAACGACACTCAGCAACATGCATGCTAGAAACTAAAATACACTCCATGATCATACATACACTCACACAGCGACCGACATAAACATACACGACACCCATCATACACCATGTAAAATATCACCGAGCTGACGTTTAACCCGCGCGGCGCTGGGGGGTGGGGGGGGGGGTAAATTTTACCCCCCCCCCCTCGTATCTTCCGAACCAATAACCGCAGCGAGACGCGCAATGCGGCGTTCGCAAGCTCTCAACGAGAAAAATCGAATGCATATTGGAGATTCTTAAAATAAGGTCACATGTCAGGTCAGGTCAAATGTAAAATGTAAGTATTTTAGTTTTTGGGGCTATACTTTCCATCCAAAGCCTTATATTGTAACTATTATCTCAAAAAGTGATCCAGAGTGTATAATGCATTTCCCGCATTAGTAAAAGTGAAATTGTAAGCAAAGGTCAAGGTCAAGGTCAGGTCACACTAGGTCACAGGTCTGCGAAAGCCATGCGACACATGTTGTATGGGTTATTTTACACGTATAATTCGATAGAAGCAGCCATTTTCACAGCCTGACACCATATAATCGTCCTCAGGTCAAGGTCAGGTCACAATAAGGTCACAATTTGAAATTGATTAATCTAAATAAACATTGCATGTTTCTAGACTAGTTTTGTCTTCCAAATACAGTGGTGGCATTTATTTGTCTGTATCTGGTCAGTAAAAGCCAAAAAACGCAATTAAAAAAAATGACGTCATGAGTTACTTGTTCTTAGAGAGCCATAAGTCAGTCAAAAATAAAGAAATTGCTTTTGAAATTTGGTTTGAACATCGTTCATACTCGGTTCTCTAATATATCTTCCTTTTTTTGAAAATCTTCAAACAAAAAACTTTTGTGGAAATTCTTCCCCCAGTTTTTTGCATTTTTGAGGGTCAAAAACCCAAAATTTTGAAAATATGAGATAGCCATGTCAAAGACAATGTTATTCCCCTTCTTTTGACGCCTTTTATTTGCAATTTGCAGTAACACGCTATTTTCTACGATTTTCCAAACATTTAACGTTTTTTCACCAAAAATGACATGGCATGACGTCACTAAAACGTCATTATCTGCCACAAATTTTCACGAATTAAAAAAAAAACGGCAGAAGACGTAGAATTGATGCACCATAAGCTACCGTAAGTTTCACTTTGATATCTGTCATAGTTGTCAAGTTATGGAGAAAATCCGGGAGGGGGGGGGGTAAAATTTACCCCCCCAGCGCCGCGCGGGTTAAAAGAAGCTAAAGACACCTCGCGCAGGTCCGGCGGCAACGCGCTGTAGCGCTGCGCTACACTGTATAAAAAGCGTCTCTTGCCGGCTTCGGTTCTCACGCGCGGCAGGGCCAAATCAGCGTCCTGGCGTGTGCTTCTAGCTCGAAACTCAGAGTTTGTCGAAAGCCGGGAAGCGAGAGCCTGTGGTTCCCCGGTGGTGCGAATTTTGTGAAGAAGATTGAGGGATTGGAGTTCGTACAGCTGTTCGTACAGCGCCGGGCGGTGAGCCAGCCCAGTTCATCTCGCACGTCCGATATGTGATCAAATTTACGCCGGCCAGAGACAGCGCGCAAGCCAAAATTGAGGATCTTTTGGAGGCGCTGCATGTTTTTCTCTGAGCCGTTGCCGAACACCGTCAAACAGTATCGGACGTGCGAGATGACAAGGGCGTCGACTATGACAGGAAGAAGTGACGAAGGGACCTGATGACGCACGTGAGTCAGGCCGATGAGGATACCGTTACATGTTTTGACGAGGGCAGATACGTGTGAGTCCCACGAGAGGTGCTTGTCGAACAGTACGCCAAGATTCCTCACCGTGGGGCTCACGCACTATGTCCTCACGGAACCGAATAGTGGTCGTGGTCATGCCACGACAACTTTGACGGGAACCACAGACAATGAGCTCTGTTTTCCCGGTATTTACTTTCAAACCATGGGAATGGAACCAGGTGTCGAGAGATGATAAAGCCTGTTCCATGGTAGCAATGAGCTGAGGGAGGGATTATTTTTTGCCTGAGACCAGAATTTGGGTATCGTCAGCGTACTGCACCACGTGCGCCTCAGGGGCAAAGAGGGATAAGTCATTGGCAAAAATATGGAATAGGAGTGGGCCGAGTGAGGATCCTTGGAAAACACCGATAGGATTTGGTAGGGATCGGGAAAGATGGCGGTTCCCACGCCCGTCAGCTGTACAAACAGATTGAGTATGGCCAGTGAGATAAGAGGAAAACCCAGTAGGATCGATATAATAGGTTTGGAGTATGGAAAGGAGCTTTGCGTGGTCGATCACGTCAAAGCATTTTGACAGGCCAAGTAGACAGAGGAGAGTGATGTCCTGGCGGTCGGTGGCGGAAAGGATATGATCGGATACGGTAAGAAGCGCGGTTTCTGTGGAGTGATTTGAACGAAAACCGTGCTGGGATGAGGCAAAAAGGTGATTGTTGGCCATGTACGAGTACAGTTATCGCTGAACAACTTTCTCTATAAGTTTTGGAAAGGCTGGGACGATGGAGATGGGACGGAAGTTTGATGTTTCGGAAAGGCTGCCGGATTTGTGAATAGGATGCACGATAGAGTGTTTCCAGGAGGCGGGATATTCACAGGTTGTGAGACAGGTGTTGATGATATGAAGGAAGACATGGCCGATGACGTCGAAACAAAGTTTCAAAATCCGGGTGCAGATGCCGTCAGAACCACAGGCTCCTGATTATTTTTTTTCATAGAAAAGAGGACAGAACGGAGAAAGTCAAAAGAGACAGGCTTCAGAGTGAAGGCGCAGGCGCCAACCCTCGGAAGTCTACAAGGAAGCTGAAGGGGCTCCCCCCTGTCTCGAGCCTCACCCGCGACACGAGGCCCCACCCCGACGAAGTACCCGTTTAGCTCGTCGGGTGTGGCCTCAGGTGCAGCTCTCTGCGCGGACTTCTTGCCCTCAATAATTTGGCGAATGTTCCGAAAGATGGTAGTAGGACCCTGCTCAGTCACCCGCCGGGCAATATCATACCTCACATCATTTCTAATGGCGGATTTGGCCATCTTGTCGAGAGCGAGAAAGGTTGGGGTCCTACCACTTCGGGCAAGAAGTCCGCGGCGCTGAGTCATCAGCCGCAAGGTGCCGTCCGAGACAGGGGGTGCCGAAGGGTTGTACAGCTTGATGTGCTGTGAAGGAGCATGAAAGTCAAGTAAAGGCAGAAACAGATCGGTGAAGGCAGTCCACTGATCGGCAACTCCCGCGCGCGAGAACACTGGGCTCCAGTCGGTGCGACATAGATCAAAATGAAAATCTAAGACATTCATCCTATGAAGACGTCTGGAATAAATGAACTACTTTACACGTACTTTAGGAATGTTGACACGGGCAATAATAAAGGAGTGATCGCTGTAGGCGCATTAGTGAACTTGAAAATCAGTTGTAAAATCAGCTACGCTCGTGATAAAAACATCTAACAGAGACCCACACTCACAAAATCGCTACACACGACCCGGGTGTCAACTCCTGCCACAGGGGTTAATTTGGAAATTTACTCATGCATGGGGTGTCATTGTTGATGCTTCGCTATCTACACCCATGTCAGACACCTGCGTGGTGTGTCAGTGCCGACCACCATCGCATTGTGTGTTCGTCACCGCTGCATGGGGTGTCGAGGTTTCGCAATACTCATGCGGGGGGTGTCGATTGACGCCTCAGCCGGGCGTATTGCGGGAGTTCGTTCACCACTGGGAGAAGCGTAACGTCACCGCTGCATGGGGTGTCGAGGTGTCGCAATACTCATGCGGGGGGTGTCGATTGACGCCTCAGCCGGGAGTATTGCAGGAGTTCGTTCACCACTGGGAGAGGTGTGACGGTCGCCGCTGCCTGGGGTGTCGTGACGTAGACGCACGCAGGCGGCGGCGCGGCGTCTGCTGCGCGCGCATTACTGCCGGCCGGCCGCGCCGCCGCGCCCACGCCGCGGGCTTAGGCGCGGCAGGTTGTTCACGAGTGCGTGCGTCGACCGTTGTCAGTATCCAAGTTGCAGTTGAGTTGCGAAAGGCTGTCAATCGTGCTGTCGTGATCGGATTTATACGTACCTAATTGTGAGTTGTCAGTGCGTTCTTTCTTGCGTTCTTTTTATCTTAGAAATGTAGTTAGTTGTGACTTTGTGATCTATAAACAGTATGTATGATAGCGTCTATATGTTTCGTGCCCTCCCGTTAGAACCAATTGTATTGCTTATCCGGTCGGAGCTGCACCGACCACGCTTCTATAAACATACACTGAAAAAAATAAAAATTCCCGTGGGGAATTTTGGGGGTATATTAGCGGTGTCAGACACCCCAGTGACACCCTCGAAAGTGTTGACCGGAACTTTGTACACCCCCCAAATACCCGAAAAAAATCCCGTGGGGAGTTTTTCAGGCATATTAGCGGTGTCAGACACCCTAGTGACACCCTTGAAGGTGTTGACCGGAACTTTGTACACCCCCCAAATACCCGAAAAATTCCCGTGGGGAGTTTTTCAGGCATATTAGCGGTGTCAGAGACCCCAGAGACACCCTTAAAAGGTGTTGACCGGAACTTTTTACACCTCTCAAATACCTGAAAAATCCCCGTGGGGAGTTTTTCGGGCATATTAGCTGTGTCAGACACCCCAGAGACACTCTTAAAAGGTGTTGACCGGAACTTTGCACACCCCCAAATACCTGAAAAATTCCCGTGTGGAGTTTTTCCGGCATATTAGCGGTGTCAGACGCCCCAGAGACACTCTTTAAAGGTGTTGCCCGGCACTTTGCACACACACCAAATACCGTTATAGGTGTAATATATACACTGCAAAAAAAATAAAAATCCCGTGGGGAATTTTGGGGGTATATTAGCGGTGTCAGACACCCCAGTGACACCCTTGAAGGTGTTGACCGGAACTTTGTACACCCCCCAAATACCCGAAAAAAAAATCCCGTGGGGAGTTTTTCAGGCATATTAGCGGTGTCAGACACTCCAGTGACACCCTTGAAGGTGTTGACCGGAACTTTGTACACCCCCAAATACCCGAAAAATTCCCGTGGGGAGTTTTTCAGGCATATTAGCGGTGTCAGAGACCCCAGAGACACCCTGAAAAGGTGTTGACCGGAACTTTTTACACCCCTCAAATACCTCAAAAATCCCCGTGGGGAGTTTTTCGGGCATATTAGCGGTGTCAGAGACCCCAGAGACACCCTTAAAAGGTGTTGACCTGAACTTTGTACACCCCACAAATAGCTAAAAAATTCCCGTGGGGAGTTTTGCAGGCATATTAGCGGTGTCAGACGCCCCAGAGACACTCTTGAAAGGTGTTGCCCGGAACTTTGCACACACCTCAAATACCGTTATAGGTGTATATATACGAGACGAACAAATTGCATTGGGTGTTTCTGGGGCGTTTCCTCGGAGTCAAATGACTCCCGCTTTAGAAAACGCCTCATGAACACCGTTCTATGTTTTATGGATACAATAACACATGTGGCGGATTCAGAGGGGTTGGAGGGCATAGGAAGTGAGATTTTTAGAATGTCAACGCATCTCTAATACTTGCAATTTTTGTTGCCCCCCTATAATACATTTTTGCTCTCGTATTTTCATGTTAAGGGACTCATTTTACATTATATGTAGGTGCTTTCAAGTGAATACGGCTGACTTGAAGTCAACTATTGTGTGATTTTGTGTGTGCAGTTGAGAATAATGCTGATGTATACACAGATCCCCGCACAGAGTACAGATACACAGATCCTCTCCGTACGGCAGGGCCTCTTCTCTGCATAGAGGGGCATCCTCCCAACGCGGGAGGACCTCCATTCCGCACAGAGGGTCTCCTCTCCGCACAGAGGGGCCTCCTCTCTGTACAGAGGGGCGTCCGCGCAGAGGGCCCTTTCGAGGCTCGAGGTGGGGGGGGGGGGGGGGGGGGGAGGGGGAGGGGGAGGGCATGGCCCACTGCCCCCTCTGGATCCGCCAATGGTCAGAAAACTTTTTTTCGGGGGAGGCACAGTTGAGGTCGTTATCTCCGGTCTAAAAGAGGCATCATTTCCGATCCAAAGGGGTGCTGCCGGCACTCACGACTCGATGGGCGCCACCTGCACTCGAGAGTGGCGCCTACGGTGTCCAGACGCCCAGGAGAGGCGCCCTCAATGACTCGATGGGCGCCACCTGCACTCGAGAGTGGCGCCTACGGTGTCCAGACGCCCAGGAGAGGCGCCCTCAATGACTCGAAGGGCGCCACCTGCACTCGAGAGTGGCGCCTACGGTGTCCAGACGCCCAGGAGAGGCGCCCTCAATGACTCGATGGGCGCCACCTGCACTCGAGAGTGGCGCCTACGGTGTCCAGACGCCCAGGAGAGGCGCCCTCAATCGTGATGCCTCCGCCACCTGCACTCGAGAGTGGCGCCTACGGTGTCCAGACGCCCAGGAGAGGCGCCCTCAATGACTCGATGGGCGCCACCTGCACTCGAGAGTGGCGCCTACGGTGTCCAGACGCCCAGGAGAGGCGCCCTCAATGACTCGAAGGGCGCCACCTGCACTCGAGAGTGGCGCCTACGGTGTCCAGACGCCCAGGAGAGGCGCCCTCAATGACTCGATGGGCGCCACCTGCACTCGAGAGTGGCGCCTACGGTGTCCAGACGCCCAGGAGAGGCGCCCTCAATCGTGATGCCTCCGCCACCTGCACTCGAGAGTGGCGCCTACGGTGTCCAGACGCCCAGGAGAGGCGCCCTCAATGACTCGAAGGGCGCCACCTGCACTCGAGAGTGGCGCCTACGGTGTCCAGACGCCCAGGAGAGGCGCCCTCAATGACTCGAAGGGCGCCACCTGCACTCGAGAGTGGCGCCTACGGTGTCCAGACGCCAAGGAGAGGCGCCCTCAATGCCCCCTCCTCTCCCACGTGCCCCCTACAGGCGCGGATCCAGAATTTCGGTCAGGGAGGGGGGGGGGGGGGCGCCACATAGTGGTCGCTGTCAGCGAAATTTTGTTGACCGGGGGTTGGTGGAGCGTCACGGAAATGTTGTTGACCGGGGGTTGGTGGAGCGTCACGGGAATGTTGTTGACCGGGGGTTGGTGGAGCGTCACGGAAATGTTGTTGACCGGGTGTTGGTGGAGCGTCACGGAAATGTTGTTGACCGGGGGTTGGTGGAGCGCCACGGAAATGTTGTTGACCGGGTGTTGGTGGAGCGTCACGGAAATGTTGTTGACCGGGTGTTGGTGGAGCGTCACGGAAATGTTGTTGACCGGGGGGGGGGGGGGGGGGTGCCGGGTGAAGGTGATCGAGAAAAAAAGCGCCCTACGGGCGCGCTTGGCAGGCGCAAACCGAGGCTCAGCGGAAGAGGAGGCGCACCTTAGCGCCCCCTGGATCCGCCCCTGCCCTAGGCGCCCCTGGTTGCGGTTGCGGTTGGTTGCGCCTAGGTGCGCAGCCAGACCTTCCGAAAGGTGGGGAAGCCAGTCATGGTGCCCAAAAAATTCTGGATATGAAAAACTCTACGGATTTCGGCTACTTTATTTTGTGAGGCCCCCTTTTTAATATTTTTCCGAACTTGTGATATGCTGGATTGGACCAGCACCCTCAGAGGCCCCTCAACCAGGCACGTAGTCAGGATTTCGTCCGACGGCGGCGCCTCAAAACTCAAAAGGGTCCCTTCCCGAGCTCAAGACCTGGAAATCTTAAATCAACTGCGCCGCAGAGTGGCGCAATTTTTTTTAGTCGTCTGCCCTGGATATGCATGCTCATCAATGCGTCGCATTGTGTATGGGGTGGACCTCTAAAAATGCTATTTTACGTTTAAAAGTGCGATAAAAATTGTTAAAGCGAACTATTTTGCCCAATCATATAGGAAAGCGACAAGTACCTATCACATAAATGCGCCGAGAAATGACACGATTATGTAACCCGCATATAATATAATTCCTAGTTAAATTGCGCCGCGGAGCGGAGTAAAAAAAAATGAATTGTATTCCCTGAACAACTGCATTCTTACTGTAGAAAGGCCCATGGTCCCTTCAGATCGTATGGGGCCCCTCCAACCTTTTCAACGCCCTTCTGACCTGTTAAGGGACTCATTTGGGATCCATGTTTAGGTGCCCTTCTTACCCGCACATGGGCCCTTTCGGTCTGGTCAGGGGCCCCTGCGATCTGCACAGGGCCGTTTGAACTTTCCAAGGGCCCTCTGGCCTGTCCAGGGGCCCTCCAGCCTTCTAAGGGGCCCTTGCAACATGATCAGAGGGCCCTCCAACCTGCCCTGGGGCGTCTCCGTGCTGACTAGGGGTCCATTCGGCATGTTTAGGGGCCCATCTGACCCACCCAGGGACCATTTCGATCTGGTCAGGGGCCCTTCTGACCTAACCAGGTCCCTTTCGGTCTGGTCAGGGGCCCCTCTGACCTACGTAGGGGCCCTTTGAACTGCACAGGGGCCCTCCGGCCTGCTCAGGGGCCATTACGACCTGGCAAGGGACTGCAACTGGCTGCTTTGTCGAACAGACGCAATGGCAGCGGCGGCGCCACGGAGGGGGGGGGGGGGGGGCAGGAGGGGCAGTCGCCCCCCACCCTGTCATCAGGCAGGGGGGACGAACATATCTGTTTGACCCCCCCCCCCTCCCCTGTCATTTAAGGAGGCCCTTACATGCTTCAAAGAGGTCCCACTTGCAGGCCCCATCGCGGTGGTCACATGGGCCCCTGGAAGCCAAAGAGGGCCCTAAGTCCCAACTCCTATGAAGGTCAGAGGGGCCTCTGAAGGCCAGAGGAGGGCATCTGGAAGCCAGGGGGAGGTCAGATGGGGACCTATGGATGTCAGAGGTGGGCCCCTGGAGGTCAGAGGGGGTCCTTTGGAGGTCAGAAAGGCTCCTGAAGGCCAGAGGGGGTCCTATGGAGGTCAGAGGTGCCGTTGAAGTCCAAAAGTTGCCATCTGGAAGCCAGAGGGGAGGTGAGAGGAGCCCTATGGTGGTCAAAGGCCCCTTCTGAAATGGAGGCCCCCTAAATTTCGACTTGCCCCCCTAACAAAAATCCGTGGCGCCGCCCCTGCTCAATGGGCCCCATGGCAAGCTCGGGAGGCCCCTGAACAGACTTGAATGGGCCCCTGGGCAGGCTCGAGATGCCCCTGAACATGCCCAATAGGCCCTTGGGCAGGTTTTTGGGGCCCAAGTGGGCTCAAAGAGCACCTGGACATGCTCGAGAGGCCCCTGGGTTGGCTTCGAAAGCCCTTAAGTGTCTCTGAGGGCCCTTTTCATGCGCCAGAGTGACCCCTCGCCTGGTTTGAGGGCTCCTCGGTGGCTTTTTGAAAGCCATTTAGCACATGAATGGAAAAATGGTAATGCACATGGTATCTGGGCCAATCTTGGTGGCCCCCTGTGACCCGTAAGGGGGGGGGGGGGCATTGCCGCCCCTGTCCTCGGGCCTTGGCCAGAGCAACTTCGAAAACAATTCTCCACCAATGTACATTGTGCATGTATACATAATCCACCAGGATCTTCTCTTTGTAAAAACACGTAGAAGTTCTCCGTGGTAAAAATGTCTAAGGGTATTTGGCAGTGTTTATATTCGCCTAGTTTTCCCCAATTCTTGGCTTCAAAATAGATCAAACATCAGAAAAATGGTTTATAATGTATTTTAAGCAAAACTAAATTTTACTTAAAATGTCTATCGAACAAGAAAAGATGAATTGAAGAGCTTCAAGCTGAGAAACGTATAAGCACACATGCTATCAATAGAAGTAAGCTTGGCGGATATGGAAGTTCGCGCCAATATGGCAGTATAACATACACTAACGCTTTGTTTGGCGGGAGCGCCATCTAAGTCTCCCGGAAGTAAAAAGACATTTACATGACGTCATTAATATATTTATTTTACACGGCGTCTACAGTGTCGCTGCGGTTAGCACTTGACTCTATCGACCGGAAAATTATTTATCCTCTTAAAACGATAATCTTAAGCTTCAAGAGGATTTTCTATGTTTTACTTATGCTGGAATAAAACATCTTCCGATGATCTAGTTTTGTGACGTCACACCTTAGTAATGCTTTCACCATTTTCTTCGTATTATCGATGAACGTCAGTTAGCCAAAGTACGATCGTTGAGCAGCGTTGCGTAGCACGTGTTGTCGGACTCGGGTGTGCCATCTCCAATTTTCAACTTGCAAGTGAAGAAGTTGATTGATGTAGAGAAGATGGAAGTAAGTTTTAGAGATAACCTTATCTGTTTGTGACTGTTGCTTAATCTGTTATGTATACTATTTCAGTGTATGTATGGACGTTTCACCTCAATGCATGGGCACCGTATGACCTATTTGTCAGTGCGCCCGTAAACGCCAATCATCATCACCTCAACGCATGAATGGCGTTTCAGTTAATTAAATTTAATATTTTCAATTACTGCTCTGGTGGTAGATGAAGGTAGAGTAAGATGCTGTAATCACGGACATGTCCTATCCTCAGACTTTGCATGCTATCAGAATGTAAATGCGTCAGTATCGTATGGATTCTGATAGCATGAAAAGTCCGAGATTCGGACGTGTCCGAAGATCGGCGTTTTACCCTTTGGGTGGAATACATTAAGTAGGCGTCATACTGATGCAATGTATTTGGTCATACTGGCCAGTTAACCAGTGTTTTAAATGTTGCTCAACAATTTGGTCACTATGCATCTTTCACACTATTCAGGGTAATAGTTCAGTAATTCACCTCCCCAGTGTTACAGCACTGGGGAGCCTGAACAAGTGGCAGGCAGTGCTGCCGGCTTGATGACGTCATTGGGAGGGTATACTTAATGCTGTAGGCCTGTAACCTAACCCCGCAATAAGTCTGATCAGGACAAAACCTACTATTTGCTCATAGCCTTAAGTCTGATCAGGACAAAACCTAAGATTCACCTGTAGTCATTAAGTCCGATTGGGACGAAACAAGCAAATCTTAGGTTTCGTCCCGATCAGATGTAATGGCTATGAGCGAATCTTAGGTTTCAGTCCGATCAGACTTAATGGCTACATGCGATTCTTAGATTTTGTCCCGATCAGACTTAATGGTGGGGTTAGGTTAGACAGGCCTATTCCATTAAAGGGACATTGCCACCTTTCTGAAAGTTGTCAAATATACGCCGGTTGTACCCGAAAATAGGAAGTAAGTGCTGTTGAAAACGATGGTGATATGTTTTTTTCTCGAAAACGACACTTAACTTGATAAAAATTAAGTTGTTTAATTTTGGTATGATGACGTCATATTGAGCTCTAGAGAGCTATATAGAAATCCTTTACGCTGCCAAAGTATGGCACATTTTTTCGAGACAATTCTGGCGCTTTGAATACAAAACAAACCAACCATTGAAACGTATGCGTCTTCGTACACCACCGTCAAACTAGGAGCAGATTTATTCGAAATGTAGTTTGATATTTGAGGCATCTCGATTTCGCTGAAAATTGATACACTGACCATATCCGATACGCTGATCACGAATCCAATGTTTTTGATCTGGGATTGTTTCGTGCCTTACGAAATACGGACGGTCATACATACGAACAGGGACGTAGAAACTATGTTCAAGTTGGGAGGGGGGGGGGGGGGGGAGTCCGGAGGCATTCTGAAGTCGATTCTTTCCATGCAACGCCCATAGGCGTAATGGTAAAATCCAAAATGTTGGGGGGGGGGGGGGGGGGGGGCGCGGCTGCCCCCCCCCCCTGTTCCTACGCCTATGCATACGTAGGTCTGACGGGTATCTCGATTTCGCTGAAAATTGGTCCACAAACCATATCCGATGCGCTGATCACGAATCCAATGTTTTTGGTCTTGGATTTTCGTATCTTACGAAATACGGACGGTCATACATACGAAGGTCCGCCGTGTATCTCGATTTCGCTGAAAATGTGTGTACAGAGTACAGACCATACAGCATACTTAGGACACTGATCACGAAATCTTCCGTTTGATATTTCGATTTCTATTCTTGATGATTTTATTTCGCAGACAGTGTAATGCTTTCTACATTTATTTTCGTATCGCAGTGCAGGAAACAGTTAACAGTATCATACACAGCATTGTGCCCACCCTTGACTAGCCAGATGCAACAACCTGATCAACTATTATCAAACCGAAATGTGCTTCCTTCACGAATAATGCGACAAAAAGCATCCTTTGGTTACCAAAACCACACGACAGTGTCCCTATTCAGCCTTTACCGGGCAAAATAAAAAAGGTACCGTACAACACAGCCATCCAGATTATTTAAATGAGAACGATCTGCTTCAGGCAAAAACGCAGGTGAAGGGAAGGGAAATAGGACGGCCGGAAGCGGGCGGCCACCTTGTTGCGCTCGGTCAGCTGGCCAGCTCTGCCTGCCTCCTCCGAGGGACGCTTGGCCGCTGAGCTCGGCTCCGACTCGGACTGGGGCAGACGCTTCTTCACTGCCTGTGGGTAGATGGGCGGTCAGCTCATGGGGGGGGAGGGCTCGGGTCATGGCACGACCACACCAACATACAGTACAACAACCAGCGTACAACAACCAGGGTCAGACACAGCAGCAGGTCACAGGGGTCAGACACAGCAGCAGATCACACGGGTCAGACACAGCAGGTCACACAGGTCAGACACAGCTGCACGTCACATGGGTCAGACACAACAGCAGGTCGCACGGGTCAGACACAGCGGCAGGTCACACTGGTCAGACACAGCAGCAGGTCACACTGGGTAAGACGCAGTGGCAGGTCACACAGGGTCAGACACAGTGCTAGGTCACACAGGGTCAGACAGTGGCAGGTCACACAGGGCCAGACACAGTGGCAGGTCACACAGGGTCAGATACAGTGGCAGGTCACACGGGGTAAGACGCAATGGCAGGTCACACAGGTTCAGACACAGTGGTAGGTCACACAGGGTCAGACACAGACACAGTGACAGGTCACACAGGGTCAGCTGATGCAGCGGCATGTCACATGGGGTAAGACACAGGGTAACACACTTTCTGTCAGTGCACCATATTATGTACAGTATGACATCACAGCATCACATGGTAACATCAGAAAAACAGAGGCATTGTGCACCAGGGCAGCATTTCCATGTCTTCTGATGAAGCCTTTATTATTATAAATAGGTTAGGTTAGGTTAGGTTGCATTAATACATCGGACAACTTATTATTGCTGTAGGGTTAGGTTTTGTCTACAAGATGGTCTGGGGGTCTGGGGGCAACATATCCCAGTAGGACTGCAGCGCAGTGAGCGGATTGTTCAAATGTTGGTCCCTGCAACCGTAATTGCTGTAAAGATTAGGTCAGGTTTGATTATGTTATTATAATTATTTCCTGACACACCCTGGTTAGGTTTAACGGCTTCTTCAGCAGAAATATGGAAATTTTGCCGTGGTGCACAATGCAGCTGCTTTTATGATGTTACCATATGCTGCCATACTGTGAATTACACGGCGCACTGACAGGTACCTGCCTTAGTCGAAGATTACCTACCTGCATCATTTTTGGTCAAAGAACCATACATTTCCATAATTTATAATTTTGCTCACTGAACAATGAACATCATCACTAGCAAACATATTGATAGAACACCACTGGCGGATACAGTTGCAGTGGAATACCAGTGGGCATAGCCCTGCCAAATGTGAAGAAGAAAAAATGCAGAAAATTGGCATGTTTCAGCATTTTATATACAATATAAGCAACTTTTATTTGGTGAAATGTGTTTTTAAATCCTCCTCAGGGTAACAGAAAAGTACAATTTCCTCCTTTTATTTTTTTAATGTGTCAAACCCTTCTTTTCAATCTTAAAATAATGGCATGTGGCACATTTTCCCACTCAATGTTGTGCAAAGGTATCCGTCATAGGTGTCTGATTACCCAAATGATTTATCCTAATGCTAAACAAATTACCTTTTGTCTGGCTTATGCTCTTGTGATATTTGAAACAATAATCACAGCATAATTAGTGAATAGGTTGATAGGAAAATAGGAATCTGTTGGGCCGTTGGCTGTTGGTAAATGAAATAGCATGACGACTCACCTGCACAGATGGAGTTTCCTATTCACATGGTGTGGCCACTGCCCCACCAACTTTTGTCAGATTTGAAGGTTTCCTGGCATTAATATGGCAATTTTTCACCTCAATAATGTAAAACATTCGGCCAATATGGCATTTTGCCCCACCAACGTTTTCTGGGAAGCTCCACCCATGCTCACCTGTACACCGTAGTATAAATATTTGATTCGCCACACACAACATAGGGCATTCGATGCATACCTGATTGCTCTTAAATGGAAATTATTGACTTAAAAAGATTAAAACTGGTCAAATGTTGATGGCACGGCGTAACACATCAATAAACAATCAAACATCGCGATTCGCGATCATAGAAAATCAAAGTTTCTTTCTAAACAAGTACACCCGGCCATAACGAGAGCTGACGTCATCGGTACAAAACTCCATATAAGGGTGGGCCTTACTAAGGCCCAAATTTTAAAATCACAATTGAATTTCTCTTAGACCAGATAACTGTGTTTGTTTTCAATGTTACCCCCCTAAGTTTCGCTCTATGGCCACTAACTTAGCTATCTCAACTCAAAACTAGTGTTAAGGTGGGAATGTCCCTTTAAGTATACCCTCCCAATGACGTCCTCAAGCCGGCAGCACCGCCCGCCACTTGTTCAGGCTCCGCAGAGTTGTAACACTGGGGAGGTGAATTACTGAACTATTACCCTATTGTGTACCTTATATTTTATTTAGATTGTATCTTACCTACCTAATAATATTGGAACAAAAATATTTCCGGAAGATCACATGTTCAGTGCTGCTGTACTGACCAATAGTCGGTATTGGTAGGGCAGGCATCACACTTCCGCACACCAGCTGTAGGTAGTGTAGCAAGGGGCGGGCATTGCAGCCAGCTTGATGACGTCACTGGAAGGGTATACTTAAAGGAAATAGTTCACCTTCATAATTTTTTCCAGAACACTATTTTATTATATATTTCAATAGTTTCTTTTCAAAAATGGTCCTACATCGCGCCAATTCAGGACAGAAAGTCGTAAATGATTAATGTTATGGTGTGCGTTATTGGTCTGCGCATGCTCCATGCAGTGCTGGCACTCAGATGGTACGGTATATCATATATGCGCCACATTCCTTCGCCAAAAAGTCAAATATCTTCGGCTGGAGTCTTTTCAGCCAAGAAAAGTTGCAGATAAGGATTTCTCAACACAGGCTACAAAACTGCTATTCCAGTTCAAAATCCCATGTTGAAGGTGAACTATTTCCTTTAATGGCATAGTGCTTACTACTCGATCAGACTGATTCTGCTCTAAACCCTGTCACGCTCTCACTAAACTTCTATTCCTGGCGGAGCGCAGGGCTTGTATTTGAGATCGAAGGTCGGCAGCACAGCGGCCATCACCACAATGTGGCCTTGTATATCAATCACCGGCTTTCAAAATTATTTGTCCGATCAAGTAGTAAAGAGGCCTACGCCATTAACCCGGCAGTCACTGGGGTATATTCTGTAACACGACTCACTGGGGGGGGGGGGGGGGGGGGGGGCTTTTTTAGCCGCCCCTGGTATCTTCAGAACCAATGATTGCAGCGGGACGCGCAAGGCGGCATTCGAAAGTGCTCAATGAGAGAAGCCTAACGCAAAATTTTAAAAAAATCAAATTAAGGTCACATGTCAGGTCACGGTCAAGTCAAACGTCAAAATCGAGGTATTTGAGTTTATGGACAATACTTGCCATCCATGGCCTTCGATTACGCCTATAATCACCTAAAGTGATATCAAATGTATGATACATATCCCACATGAGCTACAGTGAGATTATTGGAAAAGAGCAAGGTCAAGGTCAGGTCACAAAAGGTTACTACACACAAAATATCTACGAAAGTCATGCAGCACATGGTTTATGGATGCTTTTACGCGTATAATTCGATAGTAGAAGTCATTTTACCACCTGACTTCATTTACGTGAAGTTAGCGTCAAGTTCAGGTCAAGTTCAGGTCACTGAAGGTCAAAATTTAAAATTGATAAATCGAAATAAAAAAGGCATGTTTCTATATCAGATTTATCTAAAGAAAACAGTGCTGACATTTATTTGTCTGTATCCGGTCAATAAAATCCAAAAAACGCAATTTCAAAATCTGACGTCATGATTTACCCATACTTTATATGTCATAAAAGTAAAAAAGATGATATAATTTTGAAATTTGGTATGGTAGTTGTCCATATGTTGCTATCTGATATACATTCCGGTTTTTTCAATATCTTTGAAAAATTTGATTTTGTGAGCATTTTTTTTTTAAAGTTTTTTTTTTGGGGGGGGGGTCAAAACCCAAATGTTTCGAAATTTCGAGATAGCCGGTTTGTAGCCCTTGCAATGTTCTACCTTTTAGCGTTTTTCGATTGCATTTTGCTTCATATGCGGCATTTGTAGGGCCTGGCAAAATTTAGCCGATTTTGGTGTCAAAATCGTGTTTAGTGACGTCACTAAATTCACTATATCTATAAAAAAAAATCTGACGATTTTTAATTTTTTTTTCTTATAATGTGTGAAAATGATGCCCGGATAGGTACTGAAAGTTTGGCGTCGATATCTGCATTAGTTATTGAGATATGCCTAATATTCCTAAGGGGGGGGGCTAAAAAAAGCCCCCCCCAGTGACTCGCGGGTTAAGTATACCCTCCCAGTGACGTCATCAAGCCGGCTGCACCGCCCGCCCCTTGTTACACTACCTACAGCTGGTGTACAGAAGTGTAACGCCTGCCCCACAGGTACCCCAATACAATAGTCCACCATTAGTTATTAGCTAATCCATATAATATACCTACCAATTGATAGAAAATATCACATTTAGTAACTATGGATGGCTTCCCAAAAACAATTTGCACTATAACTAATAATAACTTCAATAATAAATATATTGCTGCTTCAGTCCTCGCCCATTGCCAAACTTTGTTACGCTACAGCCAATGATGATACAAATATAGATACCCTGGTATAGATAGCATTCACACTTCACAGCTGCCCAGTTACGTCAGGACCCAAACAGACCTAATAGGGCTGTTTACCCATGACATCACTGGTTGGAAGTGGTTCCACCAGCTGACTGTGCTAATGTTAAAGGCCATAGGGAAGATTTTCATATATAGATTGTGTAGTGCAGCATAAGGTAGTGTAAGTTTCATGTCAATATCTATGAAAGTTTTCAAGTTATTGAGAAAATCTGTGAGGAGCAGATTTGCCCCCCCCCCCCCCGGCCTTCCAGCGGGGCGCGGGTTAACTGCCGAATTATTATTTTCTGCTGATGTCTGATGAATAATGTTAAATATTGAGTTTTATGCAATTAATAACTTCATACTGCTGACACAGTTGCTGTATTGTTTCTCGATGTGTTTGTTTCTGATTTTTTTCTCAGACTGTAAACAACCTTCGAGTGGAACGATTTGAATGCCCAAGCTGCGATTTTTCTATTTTTGACTTATTTCTATTCACTAAACATCTCAGAAGACACCAGAAAGAGCCTGATTTCTGTGTGTGTTGTACTGTTTGCAAAAAAAATCATTTCATGTTGTCAAGAGATGGAGGGAGCATATGTCCAGCCATGTTGGGTTCAGGGTCAAGCACAGGCAACATGATGAGGGTGCATGCTTAGCAACTAATTCTGAGTGTGAGCTGAGCAATGCAAATACTGCATGCACCAGTAGTTCAGTTGATGAAGGGATGTCTGCTGACCACGATAGCCGCAATGGATCACAATTGAATGAAGGGCATTCAAAGGATAGTGCAATGAAGTTCTTGGTTGGTCTGCAAGCCCAAGGTGTGACTTCAAAAGTGTGTTCTGAGGTTGCTGAAGCTGTAGCTGGATTTTGCTCTGATGCTATTGAAGAATTTCTGGAAATGCAGTCAAAAAGCAAGACAACAGTGAATATCAATGAAGTTCCAATTATCAAAACATTTGTCAGCATGTCTTCTGAGCACAACAGGGATAAATATATGCATCTGCATAGCTTCCTCGTGAAACCTGTGACGATCCGTTTGGGGGATCACGAAACCTGCCAATACGTTCCAGTGTTGGACCAGCTGAGGTGTCTCTTGTTAGACAAGAATGTTGTATCTCATATAAACCACGGCAAGCCGAGCACCGACGGATGGCTCAGGTCGTTCCATGACGGATCTGTGCATGCAGAAAGAGTTGGAGAAATAAACCTTGCATTGTACTTTGATGAATTCAATGTTGTGAACCCATTGGGCAACAAGGTCGCCAAAGAGAAGCTAGGTGTGTTTTACTACAGTCTTGCAGATTTGCCCTCAGGTCAGCTGAGACACATTTTCCTAGCATTGGTAGTTCGATCAAAATATTTCAAGAAACACTCCTTGAAATCTGTGATAGATCCTCTTCTGAAAGATCTGGGTAAGCTAGGAACGGAAGGCATTGAAATCGCAACGGAGGACACAAAGACAACCTTCAAAGGATCTGCCCGATTTATTGTTGGTGACAATCTTGGCCAGCACTTCCTTGGAAGATTCAACGAGTGCTTCAGCCGTGGAAACTACGTGTGCAGATTTTGTCGTGTGCTACCTTCTGAATTATGCTCATTGCTGAAGGAGAGCGATTGCATTCGAAGAACTGCTGCTGAATATGACTCGCAGGTTAGAACGCTTCAGGAGTCGGATGGTGCTGATCATTTTGCACAGCTTTTCGGTATCAAAGGTCCCAGTCCTTTCAATCAGCTTCCATTTTTCCACATCATCGATCAGCAACCTCCGGATCTGGCCCATGGCATTTTTGAAGGTATTGGACCATTGGTGCTAAAGTGGCTGCTCACTGCGCTGATAAAAAAGTACAAGACTCTTACCATTTAGGATTTGAATACAACTATACTTAACTTTCCATATCACTCGCTTCTAAACAAGAATCGTCCACAGCCAGTGACCTGGCGGAATGATGGAGTTTCAGTGAAATTGACCGCGGCAGAGTGCCGGACGTTGATCACGCTTTTGCCTATGATGATTGGATCATTGATCCCTGATGCCTGCGATGAATGGCTTGCTTTCCTGGATTTCCGAATGATTGTCGAATATATATGCGCACCGCAGCTCAGTCAAATTGACCTACTGTACCTGAAAGAAGTTATTGAAAAGTGGCTTAAGAGTTTAACAGAAGTGTTCCCCAGCCAGTTCCGTATGACACCAAAGATGCATTACATTTTGCATTACGTGTCAGAGAGGAAGAAGCACGGGCCTCTGAAGTTTACTTGGACATTAAGGTTTGAAAATAAACATCAAGAGATGAAGCGTGTAGCAAAGCGGTCCAAAAATACTAGAAACATCTCAAGAACTATGGCACTGGGGCACCAGAGAAATCTGTGTCAAAAGATGGAAACAGGTGCATTCATCCATGGATATGGAGACATTGTTGTGGAAGACTTGATTCAAATGAAACGCTCTCTTAATGATGATGAAGTAAAATACAAAAGTGGTAGGATAAATGGTACCCTCTACCATGCAGGAGAGATCCTCGTGATCAAAACTGATGGTGTGGTGGGTTTTGTCCAAGTCGGGCATGTCCTTCGAGATGGAGCCTTTATGGTACAAGAGGCTATGATTGTGGAAGTTAGCAGTACACTACAAGCCTATCGACTGAAAGCAACTGGACAGTGCAAACATATTCGTTTTTCGGACTTGCACGACCTGCAGCCACTTCCGTGGTATGACGACGGCGGTGCTGGTGTCCTTACTGTGCTTCATCACAAAATTGATGGGCTGGACTAGTCATGGGTGAGTTGGGTTTGGTAGTTTAAGACCATTCAAAATGTAGGTAGATTATCCTCAATTTGTTATGTTAAAAATATGATGCAAGCAACCTAATTGAGTAATGGCATGCAATGTTTTCTTACATTACCAATTTCGACAGAAGGCTTAAGCAATAATATCACTATTTACAATTGTTGCACAACGATGCAATTAATTGATTTTGGTAGTTGGTACGTGGTGGTGAGCGGACTCGTCAAGGTCATTGTATGGAATAAAACGGAACTTTGGAACAATGATATTGGGCGACTGGTGGCGAATTTCGAAAAACGGACTTAGTGTTAATCATGCGATTGCTCTTTAATATATCAAATGTTATATTACATTAAAGTGGCAGTGTCCGTTTAACCCTCGCCCGTGCAGCGTCCGATCAGTGCGCGGCCGTGCAAGGGGGGAGGGGGGTACACCCTCCTAGCGTTTCGCCCCTAATTGGGGCGAAACTAACTTCGATTAAAAAACGAACGTGTTGCTTGTCACGAGAGGAAGCCAATGATACTCAATTTTAAGGTCCTAGGTAATTAGGTGACCTCTGATGTCTGACCCAAAATTCAACCAAATTGTAAATGCGTATAAATTGAATTTAATCAAGCTAGAATCGCGGATGAGCGTATAATTGTGCTAAATAGGTACCAAATTTGAAATCAGCATCAACTGTCCTAGAAACTGCCTAATTCCAAAAAGGTCATGTCAGGTCATCGGAGGTCGGTGACCTCGGTTGACCTCTGAAAAGGTCAATCGAGGTCACAATATCAAGGGAAACCACAACTGTCACCTGGAAACACCTGTGCATATGCTCTTGAACAGCAAACACTATGCAACTGCACAAGTTAAAAGGATCAATACTACGGACGCCAGTTGCGCCTGACATGACCTTGAGAAACAGGTCAAAGGTCACGGGTCATGTGACCTACACCTTCAAAAATTCAAAATGTGTCAAATTGTTCACAAGTGGGGTACTGAAAGTTTCATCGCAATCGGTTGATATTTACGCGAGTTATTCCCGAAAAACCGAGGGGGGTGGCATCCACCCCCCCTCCCCCTGCACTGGCGAGGGTTAAGGCATGTCATGTATGGAAACTTAAGAACATTAGGATTTTTTCACTGAACCTAATTGCCCTACTTAATACTGGTAGACGTATTCCACTCAACATAGGTACCTATGTAAGGAAATTCACTCACGCGCTCCTCTGCCACCCAGCAGGCAGCAGGAGACTAAAGGCTGCGTCGGTGCGTGTAAAATTATATCTTACATTGGTTGTGAATCACTCCAAAATAGCATCAGCCGCGCCACTTTCTTTATCCCTACTGCTACCAAAATGCTACCAAATATATGAAACACTAATGAGGCAAAAAATATATATTTATTTCGCAAGAAGTTATTTTTTCGCAGGCAGTACCCATTTTCATCGCGTTTCAGCGGATTTTGGGGGTGGGGCTAATTTCTATTGCCGCCCCTGCCGAGCTTGGAATGTGGGTGGGGGGGGGAGGGGGGGGGGGGCGCTTTGGCCCTTGCCGCCCCCTTTGGATCCGCCAGTGATTCCAGACAACATAGGTACCTACCTATACAAGGAAATTCACTCCCGCGCTCCTCTGCCATCCAGCTGGCAGCAGGAGACCAAAGGCTGCGACGCGCGCTGCGAGTAAAATTATAACTTATGTTGGTTGTGAATCACTCCAAAATAGCGTCAGACGCGCCACTTTTCCTATCCCTACTGCTACCAAAATGCTACCAAATAGAGGAAACACGAATGAGGCAAGCAATACATATTTTTTTCGCAAGATTTTTTCCCGCGGACAGTACCATTTTAGCAAGAATGTTTTTTTCGCAGGCAGTACCCATTTTAATCGTCAGTTTCAGCAGATTTTGGGGATGGGACTATGTATTCACTCCCGCGCTCCTCTGCCATCCAGCAGACAGCAGGAGCCCAAAGGCTGCAACGCGCGCTGTGTGTAATTTTTTTTTAACTTACCTTAGTTGTGAATCACTCCAAAATAGCGTCAGCCGCGCCACTTTCCCTATCCCTACTGCTACCAAATAGAGGAAATACGAACGAGGCAAAACAAGGTTGATTTATTTCGCAAGAAGTTTTTTTTTTGCGTGCAGTACCCATTTTTCATCGCAAGTTTCAGCGAATGGGGGGGGGGGGGCTAACTCCTATTGCCGCCCCTGTCGAGCTTGGGATGGGGAGGAAGGCTTTTGCCCCTGCTGCCCCCCCCCCTGGATCCGCCAGTGGACAAGTAGAAAGCAATGATAAGTTTAGGGCTATATTGACAACATCCCTACAAATCCTTTTCCTCCTTTTATGTCCCGCTGCAGTTTAAGAACCGAACATCATGTCATCGTACGGCCTTCTGTACCCGTATCCGAACGCAGCGTCAATGATGCTGATATGATCCGTGTTTGTTTCCAGGACATCAGAGTAATATGCTCATTTGAGGGTCGACCGAAACTTATACAGGGCAGCGGTCAATCTCTGCCGCAACTGTGTGTCGAAGCCTTTGGGTTGTCCCTAAAAACACATGAACTGGAGCTGCTTGCCACCGGCTTTCCCGGCGGCGACGAGTGGGTCGAGTGGTACAGCAGTACCACAATACCCGATAGATCAAAACTGAGGCTGGTGACAAAGGAACAACGCCTCGCAAGGGCATGGACTGAAAGCTTCACTGAAAGTGAAGTCTGGTAAGAAAAATTTGTATTATTTTGACTGATTGCTCCTAGCACCTCACTGTGTTTTCCTGGAGTGTAGCTATATTTCATAACAACGCAGCTATATTTCATCACAACGCACATACACACACAACAAACAAAAACAAACAAAACACCCATTTGAAATGCTTCGACATTGCACGCAAAACATGTGTGCAGAGGCAGCAGTTAGCATTATTTATTTCTATTTTTTTTGCACAGCTTTTATGTTAAATTCCTCTGTGGGATTCAGATTGAAAGAAGTAGTTGTTGATGTTGGAATAACTAGAAGAATATGTGAGTTTGTAAACATTGGAATTGTAGACTTATGTGAAGATTAAACAAATATGTTAGTTGGATTTTTGTTTGTATTCGGTGCCGAGATCCGTTCCTGTTGTGATGCTTTCAGTTATACATTTGCCTGAATTGATGGTAGACCTTGTGGGGGAACGCTGTTACGAAGTTGCTGGTAGCTGCGCACATATTTGTGATTTTCTTTGTGTGATGTTTTATGATTTGGGTGTTCTTCGTCGACAGTTCCCTGGATGACCCGCTGACTGGTAACGCGTCTTCTGATACGGCATGCCTGCAATCGCCTGTTCCAAGGTAAAAAATAAGTATGTCGTTGCCATTTTCACAAAATAGCATTTTCCGATATCAGACCCACTCTGAGCAGAGCTTGTTTCGTGGGCCCTGATCCCACCATCCGATCAAGACATATCAGACATACTGCAGAATTGAGTAAGTTTCGCGTCCCCCAACGACGACGAACGGTCTGCCCGGCCTGGTGGCTTCATTTGACTCGATTGCAGCCGCTGCCACAGGCCGAAGGATGTGTCTCATGATGTTAAAATACAATTCTACCCTATACCCCATATATCAACATTTTAAGCTTCATAACTTGTGTAAATATATATCGGGTGTCACATTGTAAGGGATTCCGCTGGTTTATCGTTATCAGCTGACCA
Organism: Chirona hameri; assembly: GCA_036785665.1. Taxonomy (NCBI): domain Eukaryota; kingdom Metazoa; phylum Arthropoda; class Thecostraca; order Balanomorpha; family Balanidae; genus Chirona; species Chirona hameri. Next base: position 42,824 of record JAXIVJ010000975.1, on the reverse strand, counting down.
ATTTGTCGACCTGTAAATAGGTTGAGGGACTGTACTTTTAAGGTGTCAACGATCCTCTATCATGGGCGCAAATTGACCCGAGGAATTGGTGCGTCCTTAAACCACAATAAACAAGATCCCCTATCAGGTTTATATTTGATTATTCTGCTGCTATATTATTTTACGCTTGACGCTTGACGCCTGACGCTTCGCTTTGCTTGGTGAGATTCACATAACAATCAATCACAGCAGAAAATAAACCCAACATAATTTCCTTTCGGCCACCTTTGGCTGCAGCACACCTGAGTTCAGTAAGGCACTGTAATACTGCATAATGGGCCGTAATGAAGTCAAATATGTCTTTTACACCTGTGGCCAAGGTTTTGAAGTACAACATGAATGGCTCTCCATTTAATGGATTAAGGCAGCAGTGTATCCATACTTTTACCGCACAATGCCGTACACCGCATGACAATCTTCAGGGGCGGTCGCAGCCCTGGCCTTGGGGGGGGGGGCGGCTTGGCAAAAGGGCCCCAGTTGGTCTGAAAGGGCCCTCGGTCGGTGCGAGGTGCCCTACGCTGACTTTAAAGGGTATTGTTACACATGAGGCTTGGTTTTTAAACTTTCTAGGGCTTTTAAAACCCTATGGTTTATGCCGGTCGGAAAGCGGCCTTCAGACGGTCTGAGAGGGTATTGTCAAGCATTGGGTATTCCAAGACAGATCGGCAGGGTCAAGACACACTGCATTTCAGGTTTGATGAAAGTCCGTTTTCATGAGTTTTAACAGGGACTAAGGAACGTCACAAGAAGTGTGTGTGTGTGTGGGGAGAGGGGGGGGGGGGGGGGTTGTGCAACTTTGATCTGGTATTGAGAGAAACCAAATAGGCGCTATGCCACTATGCAAGATTTCTTTGCAGATTCGGGCTCTTCTTGTCTTGGCGAACCCTTTGCGATAAACAAAATCACCGACCAAAATAACATTTTAGCACACAAAAATGAGCGAAAAGCGAGGGAGCCATGCCCCCCCCCCCCCCCCCTGTTCAACGCCTATGTGGATATATCAGGCGCTGAATCACGTTGTGGCAAGTTTCAGGTCCCTTCATGGAACAGTTACTGAGTTATCACCACCGGCATTTCCGTGAAATCACGATGCAAGGCTTTCTTCTAATCCAAAACGCTGCCACCGATTAACCTTCGCCCTGGTGTGGGTCATTCTGACTCTCCTTGAGGGTTTTCGGGAATAGCGGGAAAACGGCGGCGTACAGCGCCACCAAAATTGGCATAGGTCTTCGGGCATCAGATATCCATATATTGTGTATTTTTTACCTCGGGTCATCTCAGGTCTGGTCACCAGGTTACGTCGAGTGATCTTACCTCCAAAAATAGTTGCGGTCGTGCCAAAGTCACGGGGTTGATCGAACGATTTCAAACTCACAGAAGTTAATCAGAGCACAGGTATCGACAATTCGTTTAACTCGGATATTTGTATATCGATGACCAAAGGGCAAGTCAATTTCGTGACCTACCCATTACAAGTCAATGGGAAAATATATAAATGCTTCCTATTCAGAGGATATGAAATACCTAGATCAGGCCAATTCTTGCAGAATCATGCTATTTTAGCTCACTCTTAACCCAGGTGCAACTGTTGCTCAGTGACCTATGCAAGGTCAGCTGAGGACATCTGATGTCACTAGCATCTTTTTGACAATGACTTTATATAATTAATATAGAGACGTGCAAATCGCATTACTGTGTTTGTCTTGCTGAGATGCGTCTCTCCATATGCAACATTACCTACTGGGTTCACAAATGACCTTGACCTAAGGTCAAATTTTGAACTTGACCCAATCCGGTTATCGTGAATACGGTTAGAAGTGCCTCGACCAGACAAACACGATGGCGTTGAAATTATTGCCCTATCTTCATTAGGTAAAACGTTGTTCACGAAAACTTCTTGGAAGAAAATGCCGCCACTGATTGCTCCTAGCACCTCACTGTTTTTTCCTGGAGTGTACACAACGCAGCTATATTTCATCACAACGCAAATACACACACAACAAACAAAAACAAACAAAACACCCATTTGAAATGCTTCGACATTGCACGCAAAACAGGTGTGCAGAGGCAGCAGTTAGCATGATTTATTTCTATTTTTATTTGCACAGCTTATTATGTTAAATACCTCTGTGGGATTCAGATTGAAAGAAGTAATTGTTGATGTTGGAATAACTAGAAGAATATGTGAGTTTGTCAACATTGGAATTGTGGACTTATGTGAAGATTAAACAAATATGTGTTAGTTGGGATTTTTTTGGGTATTCGTTGCCGAGATCCGTTCCTGTTGTGATGCGTTCAGTTATACATTTGCCTGAATTGATGGTAGACCTTGTGGGGGAACGCTGTTACGAAGTTGCTGGTAGCTGCGCACATATTTGTGATTTTCTTTGTGTGATGTTTTATGATTTGGGTGTTCTTCGTTGACAGTTCCCTGGATGACCCGCTGACTGGTAACGCGTCTTCTGATACGGCATGCCTGCAATCGCCTGTTCCAAGGTAAAAAATGTGTCTGTCGTTGCCATTTTCACAAAATAGCATTTTCCGATATCAGGACCCACTCTGAGCAGAGCTTGTTTCGTGGGCCCTGATCCCACCATCCGATCAAGACATATCAGACATACTGCAGAATTGAGTAAGTTTCGCGTCCCCCAACGACGACGAACGGTCTGTCCGGCCTGGTGGCTTCATTTGACTCGATTGCAGCCGCTGCCACAGGCCGAAGGATGTGTCTCATGATGTTAAATACAATATTACCCCATACCCCATATATCAACATTTTAAGCTTCATAACTTGTGTAAATATATATCTGGTGTCACATTGTAAGGGATTCCGCTGGTTAATCGTTTTCAGCTGACCAATTTGTCGACCTGTGAATAGGTTGAGGGACTGTACTTTTAAGGTGTCAACGATCCTCTATCATGGGCGCAAATTGACCCGAGGAATTGGTGCGTCCTTAAACCACAATAAACAAGATCCCCTATCAGGTTTATATTGTATTATTCTGCTGCTATATTATTTTAAAATGCCAGATGTATAAGGTAGTATGCACATACGCACAACCAATTTGTTTGTTATTGCTGCTGTATGTTTTATGTAATTGTACGGTGTACATTCATAGCGATGGTGCATCGGTCACGCAGCTCCCAACGGTGGGAAACAGCCCGGTTGCATCTGATATGGCTGGCGAAAGTCGTGTGCCGGAAACGAATCGGGAGACCCAGTAAGTATGTGTTGCGTATAAGCCGTCGTATGGATGAATAGGACTAAAAAAGAATGCAAGGATCTGAAAGATGAATCGTTGTACCCCCCAACCTTGGAATTTGGGCCATTTTCTGGACTTTTTGGGTCCAAAGAATTTTGATCTCTTCATATTTGTTCAGGAAATTTGCTCTCTTTTCGCCTGATCTTACCGACATTGTAGTTAAAGTATAATTCAATTTTCCTCACAAGAATGTAATATCTATTACAAATCAGGATTTTTAACTTTCCAAGTAAAATAATTAAAACAAAAAGGAAAATCTTAACTTGCCTGACAATACAATTTTACTCTCCACCTATGGATTTTTATTCTCCGGGACCAGGTCATGAAATGAAAATCCAACACTGCCCCCCCCCCCCCCCCTACCCCTACCTCCAGTTAAAAAGTTGTGCGCTTTTTGGTAATGTCATTACTTCGAACTGTAAATTCTGACAAGTATCTATCGGTTGACATCCCAGGTCATTTCATTTGATGTCATAGGTAAGACACATTTTGGATAAAGCGTTTGACTTATGCCAGTGGACATCGTACGACTTTTCACCACATATGGGGCGGCCCTGGTCGGCTGGCTAGAGCGCTTGTCTGGTGTTCAGAAAGTCCGGGTCAAGCATCCCTACTCTCGCGACCGCAATCCATGTATGAATGTGTCGCGCCCGGATGACTTAAAATGAAAGCGGTGGCACGTAAATCCCCAATAATTATTGATAATTGTCCTTCAGATGTTGCCCTACTACAGTGATTCGTGGAAGTAGTTCAGATTGTTTCCTATGCTATCAGAACCAAGTATCATTTGTAATGCTAACACTTTTGATAACCTGAAGAAACAAATTATCCCCTTCCCCAAAATAGCTGAATCTGGTCAGCATGCCTGGCCAGAATGCCTTACAATTAACATCGATTTGAGTTTTGATGCACAGTTTTGATGCCAGTAAAACGCCTTTTTGTGCGAACACCGAGCGTGTGCGCTCTGGTAAAGCAGAAACAGGTTTGACATATGAAACGGTACGGGAGCACACGTGGTAGTAACGTATAGTCCTTTTAGTACTCCATACAAATTGACAGGCATGCCAACATAAAAATTAAGTTTTATTCAATTGGTCGTGATCTCTTTTCTCGAATCCGCCGAAAAGGAATACGGCCTGAGCGCTGCATGCTTCAGCGTATAAATTAATGCTTAGATTAATCATGCCATTTTTAATCAATAATGATTTCTGTTCATTTCGACGTTTGTATGTGCCACGCGCTGTGGTACCAGGTGGTATGTGGTACCGGGGTACCCTACCAAAATCAAAATTGATTTGATGGTCCTATCCAATGGTGAAAACCCGATCTCAATCGAAGCAGTGGTTGCAAAGTTATTAGCTTCCGAAAACCGTCTGTATGGCCGGGTGGGGCTGGGTCAAATGTAAATTTGTCTAGTAAGTTGACGAGAAACCTCACGGGTGCTTCGCGCTCGCTCGGTAATCACTCCTTTCCGGGGCTGGGACAATTACATAATCTCGGAGGTTTTTAATCGAAAATACCGAGTACCGTTAGGTCCGAGGTATTTTCGATAAATAAAAAGAGTTGAGATTATTGAATTGCCAACCCAAGTGAAGGAAGATATTTCCCATACATGATATCTACGGTATGTGACGTCATATATTTACGTCAGACACATTTAGCAGAGGATGGGACAACTTCACAGAGGGCGGTATTATATATTCCCACACCTTTGGAAAGCCTTCAACACTTTCATGCATACTCGCAAAAGTGTGGTATAATTAACGTGCTATTGTAATACCTGGATTTCTCCATTTATGTGTGCAATGTTGCATGTATGGGAAACTTAGAGATATCATAGACATGCATTTCTCTCCCATCTTCAATGGTTCAATGTTTGACTGACCAGTGACGGATCCAGGATTCGGCCAAGGGGTGGGGGTCACGGCCAAGGGGGGCCTCCTCCCCGCACAGAGGGGTCTCCTCCCACACAGAGGAGTTGCCTCTCTGCACAGAAGGCATCCTCCCCGCACCCGTGTGCATTTAGTTTCTTTCCTGTGTATAATGCGACGAATCATTTGTTCAAGGGTGCACGATCTGGACTTAAAGAACCTCCCGCAAGGCCTGCTCCGACGCCTGACGAGCGGGGCAGATCTGGATTCATCAGACGTGAACAACATAATCTCCCAAGTGTTCGAGGAGATGGTTGCTCAGAAAAAGTCCTTGTAAGTCGATTTTTCGTTTGTTTACGTTACATTGCGTGCATTTATAGACAAGAAATGTTTGTCATGACAGCTCTCTTGACCTCTTAACGCCTAGCTTCACCATTTCGTCATGTACACACGCACTGTTGGCCGACTTTAGTCGGAGACCTACATCCGTTGCTATCCTTTCCTTCTCAGCTAACCTGACCGTGGCGACTACAAATCCCTGTCCAGGGATCTAGTGCAGAAGTACCCCAACCTGAAAATCGGCCTGTCGGCGGTCGACGCGGCTGTAAGTATTTATCAGCCCACCGACCCGACCTCATCCATATATGTATAATGTCAAACTGTTTCCCGGCTTTCAAAACTCGTCTCTTAGGATATGAAGGTCATGCTTTATAACAGGGAGTTGTAGAAGAAACTAGTGAATGGTTAACCCGTACACCCGTTACAACATTGACATATTTCGAAAAGTGATTTGACTCGCTAGTATCCCGTTGACTCGGTCCCCTAGTGACAGGGCACCGGGCTGGTTAGCTATTTTTTTTCTTCAGTAGTGTATTTCATCGAACACAACATAAACACAAACACGAAAACAAAAACAACACAAACAATACAGCACGAAAATAATTGCTACTTCAAATAATTTGATATCGCATTAGCTCAGTTGGTTGTCTTGTGTAGTGTCTTGCTAGGGAAGCTCATTGTGAGACCGACTGTACGTTGTACGGTGGCATAGCGCTTTCATGATGATCAATTGGCTATATTTCAGACGGGATTGACCCGCCTGTAAGCGTGCGTTGTGTGACGTGTTAAAGGTGGGGAATGTGATGTCTTTTCTCGTGCAATGCCGTTTGCCGGTTACAATGCCGGACGTATTTTCACATATATGAACCCTGGTAAGTGCCTGGTTCCGTTAAAGTTCGGTTGTAACCCATGTAATTGTGCTGAGGTGCAATGTTAATTGAGATTGAATGGGCCGCATGAGTTGGTGAATGAATCGTGAAGTGAGGTAACTATGAAATGTTTGCCCACTTTCCATTGTTTGACACGTAATTGTTGTTTTTCGTTTGCTGAGTCATTACCGAATACCGAACTCATCTTATTAAAGGAAGTCATCCGCCGGAAGCTGATCAACAAGTTAAAAAATACCAGGCGGCGCCAAAGCGAGACATCTCCTCAGCTGCAGGACGAAAAGCGGCGGAGGACGAAAGACACTGGTCTTCCGATGTACTCACCGAAACCGCCTGACAGGACACCTCTTGCAACTGAAAAGCTCATCGCGTCCTTACAAGATATGGACCCAGCCAGCCCAGGGGCTAAGGAAGTCATGGCGCAACTTTTCTCCGAGAGACGGCGCCGTCTGCTGGCAAAGAAGGGTCGCCGACCGATGGCCGACTTGAAAACCTCGTTCCCACAGCTCTTCACAGCCACTGGAGTGAGCTTACTGCTCTTCTTGAACCGCTCTCCTCTTCAGCAGAAACGTGTCTTGATGACAACTTGCTATGACATTGGACATTTTAAAACTATTGCTAAAAATATTCTGAGCTTACGTGTCAACCCAATTGAGTAATGGAAGGACATAATGTAATGCTGGTTCGCTTTAACCCGAATCCTGTTGGCGTCCGACCGTAACTTGTGTGGCAATCGATACAAAACATCACAAACTATAAGTCTGACTCATCTAGTTTGGGGAGTTTGAGTTGGAGAGGCTGGTCCTTTATCAGGACATGTTTGATTTTTTTCCGGACCATTCATCAGCCTTTTTGGTAACCTTTCAGCCTTCCTGTCTATCCCCTCCCTCCCCACATTCGGCTGGCGCAGAGGTACGGCTGCTGACAATGTGACTTCATTTTTTTTCGAAATTACACCCTTATTTTTGTTCAAAATTGGTCTATAGGGTTATCTCGGGTCCTGAATTCAGCTGTGGCAATATTAGCTCGATCTGAAGTCAGATTTTCGAGTAACATCGGACATTTTTGCAAGACCACGCTGCGGAGGTATTTTTGGTGTCCAAAATAAGTCATTTGACTAAACCAAATGTCAAAATGACTTATATGGCTGAATTCGCAGTGAAACGGAAATTATTTTTTGTCTGGGCTTTGTTGCGTGACCTTGAAAAACCTTGATCACGTGACCTCGTGGCCTATTTTTCGTTGACCAAGATCCGAGACGCGATTCGGCGAACCTAGCGGTTAGCCATGCCATGTGTATTTTGTGGATATGTGTGGAGAGAGAAAGTTTTATTTTTTTCAAAATGGTTTTTATTGATATACTGAGACTATGGTATTGACGAAGGTCTGAGAATAGCCCATTTTATGTGTGGATTGACCCGATTCTGTGCAATAAATAAATGCTAAGACCTCACGTGACCCCGGGTCCACCTCTGATTGCAATTTTTAACATCGCCAAATACTGGTCAATATATTCCCTAACAACGCACAGAAGAGGTGCGTTTTTCCTCTAATTTTCATATTTTCCATCGATATATGTGCGTGCGTCCGAATTAACCCCAAGAGGGAGGGGGTAACGGGCGGATATCTGCGAACCTATGGGATTTTTTTTGGCGGCATCTTCACCAATCGATCCGGCGTTGTCCAAAAGGTTGTGGTATTGAGTTTGATTCACTTAGGTCTAATATAAATGGACCAAATTGGATCACAACCACCAAAATCGTTGCAGACGACATCATGCTCCGAACCCAAGCGACCGATTTGGGCGGCATATTCACTATTCGATCCGACTTGGTCCAAAACGGTGTCGCTTTGAGTTTTATCCACTTTGGTCTAATCTACGTAGACCAAACAGGACCAAAACCGAAGAAAATATAAAACAATCGACTCCGCAGCAAATATCAGCCGAATGTCGACATCTTCGACAATTCTGTCGCCGGTAAAGGTTAAATACCCTGGCGCAGTAAACAATGGCTACGTGCCAGCTGTACGCGGGTTGAACTTCCGATTAATGTGTCCATTGCAATTGAATGCATGCTCAATTCCAGATGTGGGACGAGATGTCTCTGATAACTGGCAAGCTGGAGATCGAATGCGCCTACAAAGTTGCATTTAACAAGGTTCTGACAGCTGTTGCCAAGTCACATCGCGCCGATAACAACGTCTCGGAAGGTAAGTTATAGTCGATGCTGGTAACAATGCATAAGCTTCAAAGCCCTGGGTAGGCCATGTTAAAGGTTCATGCCAGTTTCGTGTCAACAAAGAACACTTAAATGTTCGGAAATCGAGGATAGTTAGCTCCGTTCGGGCTTGGGGCTATATTTGCTCTTCGAACATGATATACCCGCGAGGCGCGGTTTTTTCCTTCGGTTAATCGGCAATATCACCAGAACGCATACAGATAGCGACTTGAAGCTGACTAGGCATTCAATTGAGTACCTATGCCACATGTGGGGCAAAGTTTGGTGTCGATCCCATGTCAGGTTAGGTCAGTGACGTCACAAAGTCAATTATATGGTCAGGTTCCATATCCCGGAGCACAGATAACAGGTCTCCTGTTATCTGTGCCCGGAGCTATGAACAGTGGAATCGTTTCATAATACCAACACAATCGTACACTAAGGTTGGTAACAATTTCACACGGAGGCTATTTGGCTTTGACTTGACCTGACTTGACCTGACTTGACCTGACTTGACCTGACTTGACCTGACTTGACCTGACTTGACCTGACTTGACCTGACCTGACTTGACCTGACTTGACCTGACTTGACCTGACTTGACCTGACTTGACCTGACTTGGCCTGACTTGGCCTGACTTGGCCTGACTTGACTTGACTTGACTTGACTTGACTTGACTTGACTTGACCTGACCTTTACCCTTATGCGATGGTCCGAAAAAAATGTGCCAAAATGGATATCACCGCTCGCTGCCGGGTTTAAAAATAAGGAACAATATTTGTCTTCGTTTCAGACGAAGCGCTGATGACACTGCTGAGCGCCCTCGACGTAACATGGGAGACACTCCTCATGGAGACAGCAAGCACGTTCATTCGTGCATCGGACACATATGACGTGTACGTGGAAGGCGTACTGTGTGCCGAAACAAATTCTAAGCGAGAAGCAGTCGTCCTACAGAGCGTTGGCCTGTATGTGTTCGCCCAAAAAACGCCAGCGATCACAAAGAATCTGAACATTTTCCTTGAGAAAATGATCTTCCAACTTGACACCGGTATGTATGTCCCGGCGCGCGTCAGGGTAGTAATGGAGGAGGTGAAACAGTAGGAGTCCCATGACTCAAACATCGGGAGAGCAGTTTGTATGGAGGGCATTTTAATTTTAGTATAGGACACGACTGTCAAGTGTCTTTGTAGATGATTTTTTTTTTCTGGGGACATGTGTGTTCATGTTCGATGTTCTTAGGGTTTGGGGCCACCGATTCCAAGTGAGTTGTTTCAACAGCTACGGGCGGTGACGTGGAGACGTATGTGAGACGTGCGTTGTAGGGACTTGGCGATGTTCGAAGCTTCGATCATTGTGGTTTTGTTTTGTTCGCTGAATAATCTGTTCAGCGAACAGGTACCATGAATGGTATGGTACGTTGTTTTAGGACAACAATTTTTATGGAGGGCATTTTAATTTTGGTAGGACACGCCGGTCAAGTGTCTTTGTAGTTTTTTTTCTGGGGGACATTTGTGTTCAATGGTTTTAAGGGTTTGGGGCCACGGGGCCACCGATTCGAAGTGTGTTTCGACAGCTACGGGCTGTGACGTGGATACGTTTGTGAGACTGTGAGACGTGTGTTGTAGGGACTTGATGTTCGAAGCTTCGATCATTGTGGTTTTTGTTCGCTGAATATATCTGTTTCACCATGAATGGTATACCATGTTGTTGACAATCGGTGCTGTGATGTCACACCCCTGCCACACTGCTACTGCACTAACGTGACGAGCATCGGGCCAGGGACAAAGAAGAAAACTTGTGTCGGTGCAAGCTTGCCGATTGACACAACGTTCTTCTCTAGGCCAATAACAAGCATGCTAAATTTAATTGCGATCCTTTGAGTTTTGGTCCCCCTCCCGGGCCTCATAAAGTTGTTGACCCCTACCCAAAAGGTCAAAAATCAACGTCGTCGTACAGACCTCCGCGTGTCCTCATTTGAAAGCTCTTGTCGAGTAGAATAAACTTAAATACGGTCAAAATGCTTTAAATGCAATAGTTTTCGTTCTAAGTGTTATAAACATCTTCAAAAACCAAGGCTTCAATAGAGCTCTATTGAAGGCTTGGTTTGGGTGGATGTTTATGACTCCTAGGAACGAAAACCGTTTTAGGAACGAAAGGAACGAAAACCTAGGAACGAAAGGAAAAAACTCCTAGGAACGAAAACCGAACGAAATTTAAAAGCATTTCGACTGTTTTAAAGTGTATTCTACTCTGCCAGAGCTTTCAAATTAACACACGCGGAGGTCTGTACGACGTTGATTTTTGACCTTTTGGTCAACAATTTTCTGAGGCCCGGGGGGGGGGACCAAAACTCAAAGGATCGCAATGAAATTTGATATATTTGTTATTGGCCTATAGAGAAGAACGTCGTGTCAATCGGCAATTTTGCACAGACAAAAAGTTTGTGTTTACCCTAAAGCGGGTGTCAAGGGACACCTTTAAGTTACGGGTGTCAAGGGACACCCTTAAGGGTGTGCGACACCTATTCAACACCGAAAACGAAAACGGGGATTCCAGGGTATGCATTTTGGCCGGATTACATACACCCTTCAGATTCCCGTGGGACACCTTACCGCGACACCTATGCAACACCGAAAACGAAAACGGGGATCCCAGGGTATGCATTTTGGCCGGATTACACCCTTCAGATTCCCGTGGGACACCTTACCGAGACACCTGAACAACACCGTTACCGGTGTCAGGACCGACACCCGTGGGGCATTTGAGGGGTGTCACATGGACGAAGACACCCAAGAAATACCCGTGGGGTGTACTTTGGTTCAACACCTTGAACGGTGTAAAAAAGGGAATCCCAGGGTATGCAGTTTGGCCACACACCCTAAAGGGTGTTTTTTTTTCAGTATGAATATACGTAGCTGACTGTTGATCCATAGTAACTATGATGATTTATGAGTGTGCTTGATGATGCTGATTTGTGATGCTGATGTTGATACATGGATCTGTTCACAATAATTAACGGTGTTGTTAATACAATGGTTTTGCACGGAAATGTACTAATTTTTAGTTGCTCAGATTGGGAAGATTGGCGCGAGTGGTCAGAGTCAGGTCAGAGTGCTCAGATTGGCATGAGTCTTGCAAGTTGCGACACATCTCTGAGCCGGTGCCCGGCGGCGGCTGCCGCCCGCCATGCGTCTACGTCACGACACCCCAAGCAGCGGCGACCGTTACACCTCTCCCAGTGGTGAACGAACTCCTGCAATACGCCCGGCTGAGGCGTCAATCGACACCCCCCGCATGAGTATTGCGACACCTCGACACCCCATGCAGCGGTTATCAAGGGTGTTCCGTTAAACCTATACACCCCATGCAGCGGCGATCACGGTTGTTCCGGTACACCTCCCTGAGTGCTAAACAAAACACCTTCCAGGCGACGTATTTTAGGTTGTGTGGGCATCACACGGGCTAGGGGTGTTGACACCCTGTGCAGGTGTTGATTTTTTTGTGAGTGCAGACCTAAAAGTGGGGGTATGAACATGTGAAACAGGGATAAGTTTTCTAAAAATTCCAACAGCCTAACTCCACATGGATCGGCATCAGTTCCTAGGATATTACAATTTATGTCGCCAGTGATGATAACAGGATCGGTTGAGCTGAGCAAAACACGCTGCACTTGGATCTCGAGACAGTCTAAATCGACATAAATCTGAGCAGAGCTGTGACGTGGGGGCCTATACAATGCACACACGTTGAAACGACGCCCATGCAAATTGGTCATCGAAAGCCACAGAGTTTCTAACTTACATTGATCAGATGCACACATTGACTGGAGCCCCCTAACTTTAAAATCTGATCTACAAAGAACGGCAACTCCTCCATAACCTCTACCATCAGGTCGGTCTGCGCGTGTTAGAGTATAGCCAGGAAAGTTGACGTATCGTGAGGGGATTTCCGGTTTTAACCAAGTTTCACTGAGAATGCAAACATCACAATCAAAAAAGTTAAGGTCGTGCCGCAGCGACAGTATTTTTGGTTTCAGCGACCTGATGTTTAAAGCGGCAAAACACATACTCCCACGTGCCCCCGGTGGCCCCTGTTGACGCTCTCCACGCCGGTGTCGCCGTCCCGCTCTCCGTCCGCGCGCCCGTCCGCGTCCGCCGCGCCGAGTCCTGCCGCGCGCCGGACCACCGCCAGATGTCAGCAGCAGTTCGGTGTCCCGCGTCTGCGCGGACGCAGGCGAAGGCGAAGAAACGGTGCTTATGTGATTCGTTTATGGGTATTGGGACATCTCCAAATGTAAGTGTTGGTGATTGGTGTTGGCTTTTGTGGGAAAATGTTTGTTGGATGGTTTTGGTAGCGTTGAATGGAATGGCCCACTCCTGACCATATTTATGAATTTTGTCCAAGTTGTGCTGTAATGTGTGTTGGCTAGTTAGTAGGTTCGTTCATGTGTGAGAGGCATTTAACCCTATTAGTGGCAGGGGCGGGGGGGGGGGCAGATTCTGCCCACCCCTCAGGTTTTTCGCAGATATCTCCCGAACGGCTACAAGCAGACCCCATGGAATTTGAGGACTTATCCTATAATTGAATTCTGCATATGGAATTACAATTTTGAGTTCCTAATCTTAATAGAGGCAGTTTAACCGTCTGTTCGTCGAGCTAACTTAATTATGTTGGAATCGCCACCTGGCCCAATTTGAGTCAGTTTGTGTTTCTTTTGCGAGTTTGAACAGTCGGTCTCGCTTCCGTATGTTTCGTTTTAGTTTAGTCGTGATCCAAGATTTATCGTTGCGTTTCCGTCTCATGTGTGTTTTGGGGATTGCGGCAGACGCCGCGTCGTACAGGGTGGCGATGAATTCGGATGTTGCTGTGTCTATGTCTTTGTCCACGATACTTGTCCAGTCAGCGTCGAGAAGTAGTCTGTTCAAAAGTGCGGCGTCCATTTTTTGGTAGTCCCACACAGTGATAAGTTGTTCGTCGGTGTTTTGTGTAGGTGGTGCTAAATCCAGTACAGCAAAGATCGGGAAGTGGTCTAGGTGCGCAAATGATGAAAGTGTACCGCTGTGTTGTACTATGTTGGTGTTGCTGATGAAAATGAGGTCTCGCAAATTGATGGTACTGTGCGTCACTCGGGTAGGCTGGTCTATGACTTGGTGCAAGTCTAAAATATGTGCCGTGTCTTTGAGTTTGTGGTCAAATGGTGTGATACCACTGTGCTGATGGAGAGGATGATCAAGGTAAATGTTGCCAGTGTTGAAATCGCCCAGTGAGATTATTGCTGTGGGTGTGTGAGTTTGGGCCTGGCAGATAGCCTCAGTGAAGGTGTCGAGGAAAGTTTGCAATCTGTCGGTGGGCAGGTTCGCTGGGAGATAAATACAGCTGATAAGTAGTGTGAAAATTTGTGCTTTGATTTTTGCCCAGACCCATTCCACATCCCCAATCTCAATATTCGATAATTTCTGGATGGGTAATGACTTGTGCACGTACAGTGCCACCCCTCCTCCGTGTCGTGTTCTGTGCTTTGTGAGTGGTGGGTGGAAGTCGTTGATGGAGTACTGGCTTTCGGCTACTGATCTGTCTAATTTTGTTTCAGTTAAGGGTAACATTTGTACGTTGTTTGTCGTGATTAATTGTTCTCGTTCGTCTATCTTGTTTACTGTGGTGATGCTGTTCATGTTGAGATGAGCGATCGTGAGCTGGTTTGTTTCTGGTGGGTCTGGATTTGTTTCGATACCGTGCATTATCAGTAGTGTTTGGAGTTCGGGGTGGTATGTTAGGTGGTATAACACGGGCAGTAGTCCCAGGCAGCGGCGGCGGCCGGCCGGCAGTCCGTGCCGTTTTGAGGCCGAGATAATTTGCATGCCCGGGCGGACACGCCCCCGGCGGAGCGGCGACGATGACAGCTAGCAGGTTCAGGGGAGTACATCACGGCGCCGGCGAGTGCACTGCGGTCAGTGTACAGTCGGTCTCATAATGATCTTCCCTTGCCACCACGTCGCGCTACGGTCGCGATAGGCACAAACAATGTGTTTCCCCACCGTAGGTTGGCACCCATTGTGGCTGTCTGGCAGGTGCGTGACCTGGGGAGGGGAGGGAGGGAGGGAGTGCGGGGCGTTGTCGGAATGGAATGCGCCGCAACCCGGGTGGTGGTCAGGGCAGTCTGTCTCGAGGGTCAAAAGGTCGCCTGTCCTGACATGGCAAAGATCCAACATTGGAGACTGAATAACAGTTTTCACCACATCAGCCCAAATAGCTCATTCGAAATAGCTGTCAACTAGCGTATTCGTAGATTAGTCGTGGGTTCGAACCGCGCCGGCACCAGGCGCTTCTACGTGCATTTCTTTCTTAATCATGCCACGTGTCATATGCAATGCAGAACCCCGAAATTACGAATGCAAACGTCCACCTGATGATTATACACGAAAAAGCAGACAAATGCAGTGGGCCTCGCACTGATATGTTCGCATCACGCCGCTCAGTCCTTCACGCTCCACAAACACACCCGGGCAGGTGTATATCCATTAAGTTAGCGACGATATCTGCGACGACAGTATTTAAAACCTTAGGTATATGAAGCATCGCTAGGTGTGTAGCTGATAGAGCATCTGACTGGCTACGTGTTTAAAATTTGCCTTGACCTTGAAATCATGTAAAAATATCGACAGTTTATTTTTTGGCGCAATGCAAATTTCTCAATCGTCGCAAGCAACAAGACGGATAGCCATTTCCGAGACGACATCTGTGACGATGGTATCGGTCAACTTATACCGTCGACTTGTGTGGAGCATGGGTCCCTGGCCTCAAGAGTATGACCGCTCTGCTGACGAGGCCGCGGCATCCACGCACCCGCGTCACCCGCGTCAGGTGGACCTTGGGTGTCAGGGTCAAGGTCGACCTCTGGCCGGCTGACCGGTCACGTGACCGCTCCCGCGGTCCGAGGCCCCGGTGCCAGGCGCGGCGCCAGGTGCCAGCGCGTCGGGGAGGCACAGGTGCGCGGCGCCCAGTCGCGTTCCGGGGGCCGGTCGGTCGGGCGTGCTGTCGGCCTCCAGAGCTGAGGTACCCGCGCCAGGCCGCGTCAGGTACATAACAAGGGGGAGGGGAGCGACTGAGGCAGGGATAGCACCAGGCGCGAAATACAGGAAGCAGGGGCGGTGCTGAGTGCGGAATGCATAGCAGGAGATAACCGTGCAGGGAGAGGGGAGCGGTGGCGGCCGCGGCAGGGGCCGGTCAGTGGCAGGGGTCAGTACACCTCTTACTTGGCCCTGCCGTCGGCTCGTGTGACACGTCGGTAGCCTACCCCGTCGGTCGCTGTCGCTGCCGGCGGCTCTTGCTGAGGTCTGCGCTCGACGAGTTTGAGCAGGTCGTTCAGGGAGCGAATTACGGTCGTCGGTCTGTTCTCCCTCAGATGCACCTTCAGCTTGCCGCTGTCTGATCATGCCGCGAAAATCTTCCCCTCCTTGCGGTACTGGCGTGCCTTGTAGAGAACAAACTGGTTCTCTCTCGTGAGGTTGTCCGTCACAGACACCTTGC
This sequence comes from Chirona hameri, assembly GCA_036785665.1. Classification (NCBI taxonomy): domain Eukaryota; kingdom Metazoa; phylum Arthropoda; class Thecostraca; order Balanomorpha; family Balanidae; genus Chirona; species Chirona hameri. The sequence goes on along the minus strand of JAXIVJ010000975.1, from coordinate 26,677 downwards.
TACAGACCTCGGTCGACCACGTCCAAAACTGCGATTTTGCTGTCAGAAAACTTCAAAGTTAGAAATTGATAAATGTAAATACAAAGGCGTGTTCCTAGACCAATTTTGTCTCAGAAATACAGAAAAGGTAATTATTTTTTCGTAACTGGTAAAAAAAGTTCAAAAAAGTTATAAAAAAATGACGTCAAGAGTGTCTTACACTTAGGGAGCCATCACTCAGTCAAAAATAGAGATATTGCTTTGAAATTTGGTTTGGGTATTTTCCATACTCAGTTCTCTCACATGTATTCCGGTTTTTCTAACATCTGTGCAAATTTTGACTTTGTGGTGATTTAAAAAAGAAGTTTTTGTTCATTTTATGGGTCAAAAACCCCCAAAAAATGAAAATAAAAGACTGCAATTTTTAAGAGAATGACATTTTATATCTTTGCTGAATTGCGTTTGCAATTTGCTTCAAAATTCTGTTTTTACGATTTGTCAGACATTTATCGTTTTTCCACCAACATGACGTCATCAAAACATCATTATCTCCCAAATCACTTGACCAATTTCACTGACATTGTTACAGCATACGTATAATTATTGTAAAATAGTGAAAATAACATTCTCTTTGAAATGGCTATCTCGGATTTTTGACATTTTGGGTTTTTGACCCCCAAAAATGCAAAAACAAATGATTTTTTTGGGGGAAGGATTTCCACAAACGTTTTTTTTTGAAGATTTTCAAAAAACCGGAAGATATATTAAAGAACCGAGTATGGATGATTCCGGAACCAAATTTCAAAGCAATACATTTCTTTTTGACTGTCTTATTGCTCCCTAAATATAAGTAACTCATGACGTCATGTTTTTCAATTGCCTTTGTTTTTGCTTTTACTGACCAGGTGCAGACAAATAAATGCTACCACTGTATTTCTGAGACAAAACTAATCTAGAAACATGCCATGTTTATTTAGATTAATCAATTTCAAATTGTGTCCTTATTGTGACCTGACCTTAACCTGAGCGCAATTGTATGGGTCAGGTTGTAAAAATGGCTTCTACTATCGAATTATACGTGTAAAATAACCCATACAACATGTGTCGCATGACTTTCGTAGACCTGTGACCTTTTGTGACCAGACCTTGACCTTGACCTTTGCTTACAACTTCGGTTTTACTTATTCGGGAGATGCATTATACATTTGAGAGCACTTTGTGAGATAATAGTCGCAATATAAGGCTTTGAATGGAAAGTATGGTCTAAAAACCCAAATACTTATATTTTGACACTTGACCTGACCGTGACATGACATGTGACCTTAATTTAATAATTTTGGTATGTTGTGCATTTTCTCACTGAGAGCTTTCGATCGCTGCCTTGCAAGTCTTGCTGCGGTTATTGGTTCGGAAGATATGAGGGGGTAAAATGTACCCCCCTCAGCACCGCGCCCAGCGCCGCGCGGGTTAAAATGAGAGAAGCACGGGGAGCAGATCGCGTCAAAAATTGCAAACTTCGTAATAACTAGAGGTGTCTTTTTTCGGGAGATCTGCTAGGCATTGTCTTTGGTGGGCTTGGATACTCAAAATAATCGATCCCTAGGTACATCACTAGTATTGACGATGAAACGTAACATGTGCCAAATAGCGAAGCGTTTTATTTCATCAGTGAAGTTGAGCGTTACAATATTATTTGGCAACGCCCATAGATGTTACTACGCTAGGCTACGTTCGCGAACGGAATAGGAATTAACCCTGGAGGCGCGGGGGGGGGGGGGGGCGTTTTCACCCCCTTTGGTTTTTCCGCCATAATCAGAAAACACATAAAGATATCGACTTGAAACTTTCAGCAACTTGAAATGAATAGTAAGCCACGTTTTGGCAAAATAAAGTCCCGACCAGGTCAGGTCACCAGGTCAGGTCAAATGGCATGACCACCAAACAACTTCTAGGTAGCACCACCGGTACAGTGGTTAATCGAGCGACATGAAACTCATGGCACGTCATGAGGTCATTAGGGACTACAATATCTCAGATTTTCTATATCAGTGACCTAGGGTCAAGTTATAATCGTGACCTTTTCAATGTCACTCTATGGAGGAAAAACAAAAACACATATTTCTCAGTTGTAAAGGGATCAATTTAGTTCATGTTTGCTCTAGCCACTAGTTTTGGCCAGATACTAGACATGACAGGGCCCCATATTACGCCTCTGCCAGCACCGGGGCCCTGTCATGATCGGGCCCCTACCAGGAACGGGCCCCTACCAGAAACGGGCCCCTACCAGAAACGGGCCCCTACCAGTAATGGGCCCGCATACAAAAACAAATGCAAGGAGCGGACCATGTTGAGACCGGGTCCTCGTCCTGACCGGGTCCCGTATCACGCCTTTGCCAGCACCAGGCCCCTGCCTCGATCGGACCTGACCAAGACCGGACCCCTACCAGAAACGGGCCCGTATCAAGAAAATGCAAGGACCGGACCCTGTTGTGACTGGGTCTTCGTTTTGACCGGGCCCCATATCACGCCTTTGCTAGCACCGGGCTCCTGCCTCGATCGGGCCTTACTGCTAATGAACCACCTTACTGCCGTGCTTTGAACGAATACAAACAAAAACACAATAAACATGAATAATATCTCATCACCTGTTCGAAACACATAGGTAATAATATTGAGCGCCATAAAACACTTGTTTAGCATTGACTTACAATGTTCCAGCATATTAGCTTGCGGTAATGTGACATTGAAGCCACAAGTTCGCGTAGGTTAACCGGCACCGTGCCGGTGCTCGGCGCCACCTTCGCTGTGCGGGGGGGGGGGCTGTTTAGACACCCCCCACTCTAACTCGAAAACACGAAAGGCTAGAAAGACGCGGAAAAAACGTTCGAAAGCTCTCTATAAGCATATTCGAAATTACTTCAGATATTTGTTTTCCTAAAGCCAATAGTGTGGTCACCAGAGGTCAACAAAGGTCAAATTTTCCAGTTTTAGGAATTCGCTCCAGAAACTTTCAGATATCACAGAACCTATGATAGGAATAAACGGAAAAGAGCAATGGAAAGCTCTTGAAACATGTAATTGACATGGTGTCCTTAGATTTGAACTCAGGTCAATAGTTTAGGATACAGAGCTCATCAAATGTCAAAAAGGATTTTTTTTTACAAAACAGTTTGTCACAAATAGCTTTTTACCTAATAACGACAATGCAATAATTTTGATGCCATCGTGTTTGTCTCGTCAAGTTTCTCGACTCTCGATTAGTTTTGACCAGGTAAGGTTAACAAAAACATTTGACCTTAATGCAAGGTCAAGTGGTGACCCAAGTAGGTCATGTTACATATGAGAAGACGTGCCTCGACGAGAAAACACATTGGTGTCTGTTTCACTTCTCTATCGTTTTTATGTCGAGAGTTATTGACATACAACTGTTGGTGACCCTGGATGGCCTCGGCTGACCGCGTGGGGGTCACTTAACAAAAATGGCACTTAGGTCATCAAGAATAGCCTATAATAACATGATCCAGAAGGAATTATACTGATACCTTGCGTATCCTTGGAATAGGAAGCATTTTAATATTTCCCCATTGACTTATAACCCGCGAGTCACTGGGGGCTTTTTTTTAGCCCCCCCTTAGGAATATTAAGAATATCTCAAAAACTAACGCAGATATCGACGCCAAACTTTCAGTACCTTTTCGGGCATCAATTTTACACCTTTTGAGAGAAAAAAAATGAAAAATTTCGTCAGCAAATTGTCGAGATATAGTGAATTTAGTGACGTCACTAAACACGATTTTGACACCAAAATCGGCTAAACTTTGCCAGGCCGTACAAATGCCGCATTTGAAGTAAAATGCAATAAAAAACACTAAAAGGTAGAAAATTGCAAGGGCTACATACCAGCTATCTCGAAATTTCTAAAAATTTGGTTTTTGACCCAAAAAATTTCAAAAAATATTTCTTTGAAAAAATGCTCACAAAATCTTCTTTTTTTCAAAGATATTGAAAAAAACGGAATACATGTCAGATAACGACATATGGGCAACTACCATACCAACTTTCAAAATGATATAATCTTTTTTGACTGTCATGGCATATACAGTAGGGGTAAATCATGACGTCATATTTTTTAATTGCATTTTTTTGCTTTTATTGACCAGATGCAGACAAATAAATGTCAGCACTGTTTATTTTAGATAAAACTGATATATAAACATGCTTTTTTCATTTCGATTTATCAATTTCAAATTTTGACCTTCAGTGACCTGAACTTGACCTGAACTTGACACTAACTTCACGTAAATGAAGTCAGGTGGTAAAATGACTACCACTATCGAATTCTACGCGTAAAAACATCCATAAAATATGTGCTGCATGACTTTCGTAGATATTTTGTGTGTAGTGACCTCTTGTGACCTGACCTTGACCTTGATCTTTTCCAACAATCTCACTTTAGCTCATGTGGGATATATATCATACCTTTGACAGCACTGTGGGTGATTATAGGCGCAATCGAAGGCCATGGATGGCAAGTATTGTCCATAAACTCAAATACCTCGATTTTGAGGTTTGACTTGACCGTGACCTGACATGTGACCTTAATTTGACATTTTTAAGTTTGCGTTAGGCTTCTCTCATTGAGCGTTTTCGAATGCCGCCTTGCGCGTCCCGCTGCGATCATTGGTTCTGAAGATACCAGGGGGGCTAAGAAAAAGCCCCCCACAGTCAGTCGTGTTACAGAATATACCCCAGTAACTGCCGGGTTAATGGGGAGGTCACGACATTAACCCAGCTTAGGTCGCTGATATAAATACAACAAAATCCAAGGTAAAAGAATTGTAGATATATATATGACCTTATAAAATCCTGTAAGTGTGAAACCGGTCATCCAAAAACTGTAACTTTGGTACGACCACAAGTTTTTTCTTGGAGGTGGGGTTACGTGACCTGGTCTGGTGAGCTGACCTGATATGACCCGAAGTATTTGTTTGACATAATGTCCGCAATTGATGCCCGAACAGCTGTGCCAAAAACGGCGGCGCTGCACGCAGCTGTTTTTCCGCCATCCTCGAAAAACCTACGGTGGGTGTCTAAACACCCCCAGCATGGCGCTGGTTAAATGCAACCATGTTAACCTCTAATGGAACATGCTCAGACAACTTACTCGCTCCCCCGTCCCCCCTCCCCAACTGTTGTTGGCTACCGCCTACCGCTCCAGACTGGTTGACCGTCGTCGTGACACCGTCGTCGTGACACCGTCGTCGTGACACCGTCGTCGTGACCGTCGTCGGACCCTCATGCGCCTATCGTCGGGGCCGTCGGGGCCGGGGCTGGGCACTGGGCGCAGGACACCGGACACTGGACGCAACCCATCCCGGTCAGTCGCAAAACAGAGCCCAGCCGGCGAGCGCCGTGTCCGTTCTCCCTCGTGACTGATCGCTGGACGCTGCAGACGTAGCTGGGCAGACCCCATAGGCGTCACTCGCAGGGCAGGGTTCGTCCAAGGAGTACGGTCTCCGCGTCTGGCCTGGCAGCGATGACGTACGCTCTTCACCACTGCGGGCTCGCTGTGCTGGTCGCCTCTCTGCTGACCAGCGCTGCTGGCCGCTGGCTGTCGCGTGACCCGCCCAGCGACCACATGGCGCTGGTCACTATGTCGACCAGCACGGCGATCCAGTGTGGCCTCCGCTGTGCTGGTCATCCACGGTGCGTCGCAATCAGACACCGCGCTCCGGAGGAGACCAACTGCACCCTGGTGGCCTGCCGACACTACTGGCATGCTTTCGAAGGCGGCTGCTACCGCGTGTTCACCACGTACTCCCTGTGGGAGAGGGCGGAATCGGAGTGTAACACCGTCTTCCCCGGCGGCCACCTCGTTTCCATCACCTCCAGCGCGGAGAACGACTTCGTCTCGGCCCTCGCCCTGGAGTACGCGTACGCGGCCTTTTTCCACATCGGTTTCTACAGGAGCCCCGTGGGCGGGGAGCGACGCTGGACGGACGGTTCCCTGGCCGGCTTCACCTCGTGGAACACGAACACCGATCAGCCGAATGAGGTCAGCCATACTTTGGTGGTCGGCACGAATCTGCGTCCGGAAACCAAGCAGTGGAATGACAGGGTCGTCACTGAATCCAATCATCCGTTCATCTGCGAATATCGACTCGCAGGAAACTAAGCACCGACTGCTTCTGCGTGCGGGTACCGACTCGCTCGGAAATAATCACCTACGCAACACCAAGAGGTGAACGCGAGTCAAATTCGCGAGAAGGAAAATGTCTTATATTTCCCGAGTTTTTTTTAAAGGGAAGAATAACTCATTGGATTACTCAGTACCACAGGTTCCATTCATCGCTTGGTACAGTTGCATTTTATTAACAAGAGCACTGATGCAAGGGGGGGGGGGGTTGCGATTTTACTAACCAGTGTTGTGTTTTCCTTCTCAATTTGGTCTCTTGTTTGTCGACTGATTTTAGGTAAGAAGGCGTGCACACTGCACATGCGCAACATAGAATGGAACGTCGAATGCCACAAATACAAGCGCATTCCAACAGCGGCTTATCTGGGTTTTGGCTCGGCAAAGACCCCTGATTGCGGTCCTGATTGTTCTTCGTGTCGAACAACGGCGAAATATATACTGCACTTCTTGACGTTGATGTTAACATCGTATGATCATGCTTTTTGGACATAGGTACGCATGTGTTCAATAAATATTATACATGAGTTTTCGCATCTCTTGTAATTTGTATATAAAATGGATCACACTACCACGATGAACCGGAGAAGTTTAAATCGAAAGTTGTGCGATTAAAAAAAAAAAGTGTTATAAAAAGGTAGTGTAAGAACACATATATTCAAAAGCAAACAGCAACAATCATATCATATACAGAAGTTCTCCAATAAATAGACATAGTAGTACCTATCAAATAGTTTGGCAATCCAGAAGCGAGCTGGGCACTTCCGGCAAAGAAATACTAAATGTTCACGCACCACAAATTTCGTTAACATGCTAAATAGGTTGTACAGTTAAGTCAACATTAACAGTGCAGACAGTTGGAAAGTTTCATGCATTGTGCTTCAATTTATGCTTGTTTGCTACGGCGCCTCAGGCGAACTTCGAGATGAACGGTAACATTTTGGAACGGAGAGCATTCGAGCAGAGTAAGCTCCCTGTCCGTCCGGTCTGGTCGTCCGTCCGTCTGGTCGTCCGGACCCTGCCCGTCCGGTCTGGTCGTCCGTCCGTCTGGTCGTCCGGACCCTGCCTGCCCGGTCTGATCGTCCGTCTGTCTGGTCGTCCGGACCCTGTCCGTCCGGTCTGATCGTCCGGACCCTGTCCGTCCGGTCTGGTCGTCCGGACCCTGCCTGTCCGGTCTGGTCGTCCGGACCCTGTCCGTCCGGTCTGGTCGTCCGGACCCTGTCCGTCCGGTCTGTTCGTCCGTCCGTCTGGTCGTCCGGACCCCGGCTGTCCGTCCGGTCTGGTCGTGCGTCTGTCTGGTCGTCCGGACCCTGACCGTCCGTCCGGTCTGGTCGTCCGGACCCTGTCCGTCCGGTCTGGTCGTCCGTCTGTCTGGTCGTCTGAACCCTGCCCGTCCGTCCGGTCTGGTCGTCCAGACCCTGTCCGTCCGGTCTGGTCCAGTCGGGACGTGTAGTTAGTACAGTTCATTTTAGTTAGTACAGTAAATTTTAGTTAGTACAGTAAATTTTAGTTAGTACAGTTAATTTTAGTTAGTACAGTTAATTTGAGTTAGTATAGTTAATTTTAGTTAGTACAGTTAATTTTAGTTAGTACAGTTTATTTTAGTTGGTACAGTTAATTTTAGTTAGTATAGTTAATTTTAGTGAGTACAGTTAATTTTAGTTAGTACAGTTAATTTGAGTTAGTATATATAGTTAATTTTAGTTAGTGCAGTTAATTTGAGTTATAGTTAATTTTAGTTAGTACAATTAATTTTAGTTAGTACAGTTAATTTTAGTTAGTACAGTTAATTTGAGTTAGTATAGTTAATTTTAGTTAGTACAGTTAATTTGAGTTAGTATAGTTAATTTTAGTTAGTACAGTTAATTTTAGTTAGTACAGTTAATTTTAGTTAGTACAGTTAATTTTAGTTAGTACAGTTAATTTTAGTTAGTACAATTCATTTTAGTTAGTATAGTTAATTTTAGTTAGTACAATTAATTTTATTTAATACAGTTAATTTTAGTTGGTACAGTTAATTTTAGTTAGTATAGTTAATTTTAGTTAGTACAGTTAATTTGAGTTAGTACAGTTAATTTGAGTTAGTACAGTTAATTTTAGTCAGTACAGTTAATTTTAGTTAGTACAGTTAATTTTAGTTAGTACAGTTAATTTTAGTAAGTACAGTTAATTTTAGTTAGTACAATTCATTTTAGTTAGTACAGTTAATTTTAGTTAGTACAGTTAATTTTAGTTAGTATATTTAATTTTAGTTAGTACAGTTAATTTTAGTTAGTACAATTCATTTTAGTTAGTACAGTTAATTTTAGTTAGTACAGTTAATTTTAGTTAGTATAGTTAATTTTAGTTAGTACAGTTAATTTTAGTTAGTACAGTTAATTTTAGTTAGTACAGTTAATTTTAGTTAGTACAGTTAATTTTAGTTAGTATAGTTAATTTTAGTTAGTACAGTTAATTTTAGTTAGTACAGTTAATTTTAGTTAGTACAGTTAATTTTAGTTAGTATAGTTAAGTATAGTAACATCACAGCTGCGCAACACGAACTGCAGCTGTGCAGTGGCGGTGGAAGGTATTTTCGGATGGGGGGGGGGGGGGCACAGAAACCCAGGGCGCTCCCTCGAGCAAAGCGCCCCCCCCCCAAAAAAAAAAAACATGGCGGGAAATGATATCTCCTCGGATTTAGTCCACAATATTATACTAATAAAAGCCTTGTTGGGCGATGACCGAGCGGGAGCGATCTGGTAAAGCTAAAACAGGTTTGAAATATGAAATGTTATGGGAGCACACATGCACATTGACTGTGTCCCAATAATGAGTAACACATTCAATAGTTTTACCGTGGTTATACCCTAGTATGCATAGTTTTAGGAACGTTCAGCTGAATGGAGATGTAATAAGTAAATTGCGCTTCCCTGGGACCTACAAACAATAACATGTATTAACACGAACAGTGGAAGAGGGGGGGGGGGGCACTTTTTGTGCCCCCCCCCCACATGTTTTTCGTTTGACGTTAAAAAAAATCGAAATCGGTAAATACATTTTTGAGTTATATGGATTTTAATTCCAAGATGGCGGCCAGAATAGAGGTCGGTAAAGCGATATCTTCGGAACCAATAGTCGGATCATGATGATTTAAGCGCCATTCAGTAGAAAATGCCAATGTTCATCCCCATACATTACATTTGACACATTGCTGGTGATCTGTGACATCACAGAGGTCAAATTCTCAAAATGGTGACATTTGACTTGATTTGATCTTCATGTCATGATTTCATCTTCATGTCTTGATTTGATCTTCATGTCTTCATGTCTAGTTTGGCCTTGAAGATATTGACCGAAGGTCACCAATTTTTGGTTTAATGTAGATCATCATAGCACCTACCTACCCTGTACGTTTGATTTCTCTAGCTTTGATACTTTCAGAGATCTTATAGGGGGGGGGGACTAAAGTGCCCCCCCCCCCCCCTCCACTGCGTGTTAGTGACATACCCCTCTCCACTGCGCGTGCTTAAGTGAAATATTCACCCTTTGATTTATTTATCTGCATTTTAGTGTGGCACATGTATGGTTTAAAATTGATCGTGCCTCAATTTAAAAGTGAAATGACAACTTGTTGTATTTCAAGCATTAAATTATGGGAAATAAAAAATATGTACTAACATATGGTGACGAACAGTATGATACATCACTATCTCTGGTTTGAATGTTATTTGTAAACAAGTCATGGGGCCAGAAATGAAGTAAGTGCTCCAAGATGCGTGACAACGTCCCTGATTGGTCCCTGATTGGTCAATGAAACAAATCGCCTGCACTCAATACGCCGCCGTTCTTGGCCAAGTTAATTCGCGGAATGCATCACATTTTTTTTAACGTTTATTGATTGATTATAGATAAACGGTTTAGATGAATGTTTCATGTGTGCATTGCAATATATTAAATACCTGTTTGTTGAAAATTGATGGGAAAAACATGTAATTTATTTTCCAAAAAATAAGTCCTGAACATTAAATAGTTCGCCGTCCGGGCCAAGCAAAACGGCCGATTTCAATGCACTTTTTTCAAATGCTTGTTGATTGTTCATAGAAGTTTGGTACATATTCGCAAAAGATAGAGTGCATGAAACATGTTATATGCCTTCATGACAAATAACAATGCGTAGGCAGGCTAATTTTCGCTCGGACAGTGAATTCGTTACCAAGTACTCGTGAGTACCGACCGTTATAAGCGTGGAACGCTTATCAACTTTAACTTGAAATATCTTTCAGTTGGAATGTTTCTATACAAAATGTGATCAATTTACAATATATTCTGGTATAGTCTGTCGATTTCAAGTGATAACTCCATTTTTATGGGAATAGGTGAATATTTCCCATTAAATTGTTCATGCTCTCCTTTCTCGAATCCACCAAAAGCGAGTACGTCCTGAGCACTGCATGCTTCATCGTATAAATTAATTACCGAACGGGTGTGAAGCACCCGTGGGGTTTCTCGTCAACTTACTAGACACATTTACATTTGACTCGGCCCGAACCGGCCGTACAGACGCTTTTCGGAAGCTAATAACTTGGCAACCACTGTTTTGATTGAGATCGGGTTTTCGCCATTGGATAGGGCCATCAAATAAAGTTTAATTTTGGTATGGTGCGTTCTGATAGGGGTGGTACCACAGCGCGTGGCACACGCGTACGTCAAAATGAGCAAAATCATTCTTGGTCAAAAACGACATTATTGATCTAAGCATTAATTTATACGCTGAAGCATGCAGCGCTCAGGACGTACTTCCTTTTGGCGGATTCGAGAAAATAGACCATGAACAATTTAATACGTCAGTAAAACGCCTTTTCCGCAACGCGGCAGCTTGTCCTCGCGTCCTTGCCCAAAAAGGCGTTTTACTGGTGCTTAGATCAATATTGTTGATTATGGAAAGCTTCGCCGGCGCAAATTATGCCGACGAAAACTATGGATTGTAACTTTGTTTACACTAAGTTAAATTATAATTTTCGTGTGCACATTTTTGATCTAAGTAAAATGTATTTGATGTAGCTATACAATGGTCAAAATCCGATCTCAATCGGGGCAGTGGTTGCAAAGTTATTAGCTTCCGAAAAGCGTCTGTCGGCCGTGTTGGGCCGGGCCGGGCCGAGTCAAATGTAATTTTGTCTAATAAGTTGACGAGAAACATCACGGGTGCTTTGCGCCCGCTCGGCAATGAATTGGGAAGCGCCAACAAACTGATATTTTACACCACACTCACAGGCAGGCCAGTACCTCAAGGCTCAATGACAGCCAAACGCAGACACCCTCTTCGCTGGGGAACGATGCACAAATTGTCGCATGCCAGTTCGCAGGTCCAGCTTCAGAGCGCGATATTGATTTACATACCATGAGATGTGAGCGTGCCTGAGCCAAAGTGCTCCGCACGTGCACTTTTAGGTTCCGTAGTGCCGAGAAAACTCACCGCCGACACTAACACGGTGATAATAAGTTGACAAAGCGTACACACTTCACTCAGATACTATTGAGTGATGTTGCTGTCTTCGCAGATGTCTACGAGATGGTCTAGGGAGGGGGGGGGGGGGGGGGGGGGGGGGGGGGGTCCGGAGGCGACAGCCTCCCCCGTAGGACCGCAGCGCAGCGAGCGAATGCGAGCAGATCGTTCTAAACGTGGGTCCCTGCGACCGTAATTGCTGTAAAGGTTAGGTCAGGTTCGATATTTTATTGAAATATTGGAATTTACAAAGTTGCAATTACAAATTTATAATTACAAATTTGTAATAACAAAATTGGTATTACAAAATTGGTATTACAAAATTGGTATTACAAAATTGGTATTACACAATTGTAATTAGACAATTGTAATAACACAATTGTAATTACATAATTGTAATGACAAAATTATGATTACACAATTGTAATGATACAATTGTAATTACAAAATTGTAATTACAAAATTGTAATTACAAAATTGTAATCACAAAATTGTTAGAATATTATCGAACCTGACCAAACCTGTATAGCAATTACAGCCACAGGGACCCAAGTTTAGAACGCTCCGCTCGCATTCGCTCGCTGCGCTGCGACCTACCGGAGGGGGCTGTCGCCACCCCCCGGACCCTCAGACCATCTCGTAGATAAAACCCAACCCTACGGCGTAAATAAGTTGTCCGATGTATTTACGTGGCCCCGCCAATTGCAATTGTCAAAAATACTGGAAAAAACGTTCCAACAACACGTACGAAGGATGAAAACAAAACGTTCTAACGAAACCGTTCCAACGGATCCCAAAAAATATGCGGAGAAAACACGTTTCAACAACACGTGCGAACGCTGACAAAAAAATACGTTCTAACGAAACCGTTCCGACGGATCCAAATATAGTATTTTCCACAAAGCGCTGGTAACATGTTATATGGTTCATCCTGGCTTTGAAATAGGGATGCGTGAAATGTGACAGCAAATTTGAAGTGGAACATAAACAAGTGTGTCTTAAACTGGATACAATCGGATGAAACTTCACATAGATACACACAACTGTTTTGTCTAACGAAAGGAAATTATTTCTTGCCTTGCCGATCATTAAATAATAATATTTTACATCAAGATCCGCCAGGGTTTCAATCAAACTTGCTTCTACCTCACGATTTACAAGTCTGATAAATTATGGTCTGTTGAAGTATACACTTGTGTGTATCAAATATAAACATTTGGGATATTGCTTTATCAAAATTAGCATGTGTTTTCGTGAACGGATACTATTTCCTTTGAAATTCATGTAAGATGAGGCCTTGAAAGACAGGGCGGCCAGAGCGCCCCCTCTCAGGCGGCCAGAGCACCTACTCTCAGGCGGTCAAAGCACCCTTTTCAAGCGGCCAGAGCGCCCCCTCTCAGGAGGCCAGAGCGCCCCTCTCAGGAGACCAGAGCGCCCCCTCTCAGGCGGCCAGAGTGCTCCCTCTCAGACGGCCAGAGCGCCCTCTCTCAGGCGGCCAGAGAGCGACCTCTCAGGCGGCCAGAGCACCCTCTCTCAGGCGACCAGAGCGCCCCTCTCAAGCGGCAAGAGCGCCCCCTCTCAGGCGGCCAGAGCTCCCCTCTCAGGCGCCCAGAGCACCCCCTCTCAGACGGCCAAAGCGCCCCTCTCTGGCGGCCAGACCGCCCCCTCTCAGGCGGCCAGAGCGTCCTCTCTCAAGTGCCCAGAGCGCCCCCTCTCAGGCGGCCAGAGCGCCCCCTCTCTGGCGGCCAGAGCGCCCCCTGTCAGGCCAGCAGCCTTTGCCAAACACAAAGCGCCCTTCAGCTGAGTTGGGAGGGGGGGAGATGGCAACTGCCCCCCACCCCCCTGCCCCCCTCTTCCGCCGCCATTGCAGCTGTGCCTTCTAAGCCACGCATAAGCCATCATTTAAGCGTTTGTTTGTTTCTTTCTTGTCGATGTTGCATTGTAATTGCCGATGCTAGTTTAGTGCAGCACGACGGAGAGCAGATGTTTTATTACAAATATTGGAGAGGCAAAAGTATCAACTTCGATTAGTGACGTCAGTCGGTAAGCAAAATATAGGTATACCAAACATCACCGATACTGATTTGGTAATCGGTCGTCCAGACAACAAATTATCGGGTATTTGACGATCAAGCAAATTATTTTTATTTCACACAGATACTTGTGCACTACCAATACTCGAGAAAAGATCCTTGTTATTAACCCACGCCCAACGGGGGGGGGGCTGTCAGCCCCCCTGAGGTTTTTCTTAAATAACTTTTGACACTTTGGGTGCATCTTGCTGAAATTTTTGGTAGCTGAGTGTACAACAATTATACGTAGGCTGTAAAAATTTGTTTGAAATTTGTTAAGCATTTTGGGAGATAACAATGTTTTGATGACGTCATGTTGGTAAAAAAAATTAGAACTATTAGACATAATCGTAGAAAACAGAGTTTTAAAGCAAATTGCAAACTAAATTTAACAAAGATACAAAATGGCATTCTTTTTAAAATGGCAATCTCGGATTTTCACAATTTTGGGGTTTGATCCCTAAAAAAAACTGATTTTTGGGGAAAAACCCCCACAAAATCAAAATTTTAAAAGATATTAGAAAAACCGCAATTATGTGAGAGAACTGAGTATTGAAAATACTCATACCAAATTTCAAAGCAATATCTCTATTATTGACTGAGTGATGACTTCCTAAGTTTAAGAATCTGATGACGTCATTTTTTAAAATAACTTTTTTAACATTTTTGGACAAGCTACGAACAAATAATTACTTTTGTTGTATTTCTGAGCCAAAAATGGTCTAGGAACATGCCTTTTTATTTACATTTATAAATGTCTAATTTCGAGGTTTTCTGAAGAGCAAAATCGCTGTTTTGGACGTGGTAAATCCGAGGTCATTCACTTGACCTGGAAGGTCACCCGTTGACCTGAAACCTAAAAATCGCATACTGTTAGTTTCCTCTCATGACAGGCAGCATGCTGGTTCTTACCGCATTGCTCTAAGTTGCTTGGTTTGGAAGTTAACAGGGGGGCCTGTCAGCCCCCCCGTAGGGCGAAGGTGAAAAAAGCTCCCGTAGGGCGAGGGTTAATACCAACACTGACATTTTCTCAACAATACACCTATAGGCTATATATTATATATGCGCTATGCAGCGTCTTGCTTGCCAACAGCTTACACAAATCATACAAATCGGTTGGTAATCGGACATTTTAGGGAGGAATGAAGTGTGTTTCGTATTCGGTCGGACTACCAACACCAAAATGGTATTGGTTCGATAATGCTTCAACAAATTTCGGAAAATCACAGTACTGTCTTTGATATCATCTGCAACCGCGACTTGCCCCCTATCGTTGAGGTAGCGTTGGTACATACGAGCCCCCACCATCCCCCACCCCCAAAAAGCGGACCAAAGGACTGCCTGCACAAATATATGCTACGCCTCACAGTATGCCTGCACAAATACTGCAGCGTATTGACAAAGACTCACTGTTCTGTCACTGATACAAATGCAACATGCGGTTTATAAACCCGGCATAGCCTAGACTGCCAATCACGTCGGCGTACCGTATAATATTCTATATCTAATTCTATAGATTCTATAGATAATGCGTTACTTTGTTATGCCTAGGCACGGTGTCGCTGATTATTCCGGCAATCCAGACCCGGTACTCCAGGGAGTTTAGTCAGACCCAACAGCTGGACTTTTGCGACGGATCCAATTACGCTGGGAATACTGAAGGACGTTCGCAAATTGCTGTGCTGGTGGCAGTGTTCTCGGTTTAGGTGCGCCGCATGTCAGTTTATTGTCACCCACACGCGAATTAGGACAAAATAAGTAGAGTCTATGGGCGTCTTCCAGGTCATTTGAGTTTCTCGGTGCTCTATAGGCCAGGGAATAGCAGCAGCTCCAGCTTGGTTTTCACCACGGCGGATCTTGTGGTGTTGGTGTTGGTGTTTGGAGGGTTTTAGGGCGGTGGAACTGCCGCGGGGACACCCACCAGCGACAGCTCTGTAAAGGCTGAAACACAGCACATTTTGTGTCTCGCAGGCCAATCGCGTCTCGCAAGCAATCGCGTCTCGTGTCTGGGCCGTCTCGCCCGAAAATCTCGTCTCGCACGTAAATCGTGCGGAAAAGATGACCTAGAGTCAACTCTCTCGCATGCGAGATAGGTGTCGCTGCGAGACCCGCGATTCGGAAGCGAGATCTTGCCGCGATTTCGCCGCGGAATTGCGAGATGAGAGACGAGATGCGAACGGTAAATGTTACGTGTATTTCAATAAGAGTTGCGAGACGCGATTTGCGTGCGAGAGAGCTGTGTTTCAGCCCTTAACCCGCGCACTGCAGGGGCTTTGCGCCGAACACGAACTGCAGGGGGGGAGGGTGATTTCCGCCCCCCCCCCCCTGAGATCTCGAAAACTACGCTACGCAGCGAGAAGCATAAAACGGCATTTGATAGCTTGATACATGTTCTATCGAAAGTATTTCAGTATTGTTTTAGGTCAGGTCAAAATTGAGGTCACCAGAGGTCATCAAAGGTCAAATTTTCCAGTTTGTTCCTGTTTTAGGACATCGCTCCAGAAATTCCCAGATATCTCAGAAACTATGCTAGTTAGAAACAAACCGAAAAAAAACAACGCTAGCCAGTGAAATTTGCAATCGCTGAGGTGTCCTCAAAGTTGATCTCAGGTCATTGTTTGAGGCTCCAGAGTAGAGGTGGAGAAAACTGGTCCCGGCGTCACGGCGCTGTGACTAAATCAGTTTCACGGCGGCACTAAGCCGGGACTAGGTCAGGTCAAATGAGATCAAGCCGTAACCTTATCATACTAAAGACTAAATCAGGCGCATGTTCCAATTTCCAAAGTCCAAACATTTTGATTTAAGCAATTGTTACAGCTGTTCATTTGGTTTGTATTATATTTCTGAGTCACTACTCACTACTCACTATATCAGTCAACACTAAAGATTGACACTTTGTATCACCTATAAACTTTGTCATGTTGGTCACTTAACTCGGGTATAAGATGGACAACACCCATAGCACTAGGGTTGCATGAAGTAACCAACTTAAACATGACACTAATTTATAGGTGACACAAAGCCAGTGGCTTGGTGACTTTTGTGTCACTATAAACCTGTTTATGTTGTTGGCTTCAAGACACCAACAAGACAAAGTTATGGAAGAAAACGAACACCAAGCCACCAAGCTTACTTACTTCATTAAAACTACCTACTACTACTAAAACTAACCTGTTA
The DNA here is from genome assembly GCA_036785665.1 of Chirona hameri. NCBI lineage: Eukaryota > Metazoa > Arthropoda > Thecostraca > Balanomorpha > Balanidae > Chirona > Chirona hameri. The sequence continues at coordinate 9,768 of JAXIVJ010000975.1, read as the reverse complement.
CCTAGCCAGATCAAGTGTTCCGGAGATACCTTTACCTTCCTCTTAAATATCTCACAGTTACAACACAACCTACTTGCACCCATGGGGGCTTAATGGCTACAGGAACGGTGTAATAAAATGCATCAATTTCCTAATACCCCAAGCCAATGATTATCGTTATGTAATCATTGCTCCAAGCACATAACAATTATATTCCACGTCTCTGATGCGTCAGGAATGGCGCTGTGTAAACAGCTGCTAAATAATAAAACCTTTACCTTTTGACTTCGGGCAAAACATTCTGTATATTTTCTAAATCGAACAGATAAATGTTTATTTGAAAGTATCACTTGCTTTTAGGTTAACGAGGAATACAAAAAAAAAATACTTTGAAATATTTCCCATACACCAAATAAAATATTGACGTAAAATTATGCTCACTGTTTCTTGACTCAAAGGAAAATCCCTTTGTTTCTGGGACGCCATCTGTATATGTAGTATGTACACAAAGCCATGTGATTCTCAAGGCCAACTACGAGAGTTTTATTTAATAGCAAAGTCTGAGAAATGTGTTGATTTGACGCACAATATAGATATGATATGTACATTGTACAAGCTAAAAGTAAAACTTAAAAATAAAAAACAACATAGATTATATATTTTAGTACGAGTAACGTGCTTTATAGTGTAGTGCCGACTGCCGTGCATAGTGATTTGCTTGCGGCGTTGACCCTCTGCTTACTTTATCGGGCAAGCGCGCCGTAATTGACGATGGAGCGCCACAGCTGCCGAATCCGATATGCGTGTTTTTTTTCTTCTTCTCATTGCGCTTGCATGCAAATTTGTTAGTGTCCTGGGAAATTGTAAGAGATTCTGTGTGCCACCGATTCTCGGAGTTAAAGAATCAAGTTGGCCTTAATGTGACATACCGACTATTTTGGGGTGAGAGATTTCGTTATTTTAATATGTTGTTGGCTTCAATCAGGTGAGATGACACATTCATGTTGGCAGGAGCTGTGGCTTACAGGCCAGGCATGACATCAATTTAAATTGTATTGTTATCTTTGTCTGCTCAGAGACTTAGCTTTGAGGACCTGCAAGTGAGATTGATTTTCAGTTTGTAAATGCCTATTGCCTAGAGCTGTATTTCAAAAGGTTATTCCTGCAAATGTGTGCATATCTTCTGAGCAGCGTGATGGCTTGTATTTAATGTCAGCTAGAATCTGACTGCCATCTTTTTTGTTTGTTTTTATTTTGCCCATTTCTTAGTGTTTCAAATGCCAGTGTTGATGCTTGATAACTTTGATACTTTGATATGCTTTCAGTGGCTTATGTATGAATCGTGTATGTACTCCGTACTAGGTATTAGGTAACCAATACCATACATTTCATTCATGCTTATTGATTTTCCTACATCGATCCTACTTCAAGGTATTGGCATTTGGCAGTTGTCCTGTTGCAGTCTAGCAATGCTCTAAAATAGAATGTTTCTAGCAAGTAGCAAAGTATATTTTTAGGATACAAATTACATAACTATTTCATATGTTGAAATTGTGAAAATTACGCTTGCCGTGACCAAGCTGGGACTCAAATTGACCTGGCTGCTAGCACGCCGTGACCTCTGAACTAGGTCAGCCGCCGTGACCGGGGCCGTGACCAAGAAATTATAATTTTCTGCATCTCTACTCCAAGAGGCCAAAAATTAAAAAATGACGTTTTTTTGCTAAATCGTTTTTCGCTACTTACTTTTTATGTAATAAAGATAACGGAAACCTGTTTACGCCATTGTGTTTGTCTTGTCAAGGCGCCTGTAATGATGTACATGGTGACCTTGTTAAATTTACTTTAAAAAATGACCTCAGGTCAAGGGTCAAGTGTTGACTCAAGTAGGGCATGTTGCATATGGGAAGACGTGTCTCGACGAGACAACACACATTGATGGCTGTTTTCACTTCTCTATCGTCATTATGTCGGGAGTTATTGACAAAAAAGTGATGGTGACACTCGCATGACCTCACCCAGTTTTTGTGTCTCTCACCCACACCCAATAGCGAACATCACTGAACAAAATCACTGAACAAAAATTACACTTGGATCATCAATAATATCCTATAATAACATGATCCAGAAGTAATTGGACTAATATCAAGCATATCCTTAGCATTTGTATATTTCCCCATTGACTTATTATGGGAGGTTACGAAATTGACCTGTCCTTAGGTCACCGATATCAAAATTTCGAGATAAACGAATTGTAAGTACTTATGCCCTCATGACATCCTGTAAGTTTCAAACTGATCGGTGAAAAAACTCTGGCTTTGCACAACTGCAAACATTTTTGGAGGTGGGGTCACTTGACCTGGTTATGTGACCTGACCTGAGATGACCCGAGATTATTTGTTTTCAAAGTGTGGGCAATTGATGTTCTGACAGGTGTGCGAAAACCCGGCGGCGCTGCGCGCCGCAGTTTTTCGCTATCTTTGAAAAACCTGGGGGGGGGGGGGGCGGACATCAACCCACCCCCCTGCAGTGCGCGGGTTAAAGTCGTGCCACGAATATCGCGCGGAACGTGAGCTTGGCCACATGACATCGGTGACCTGGCCGCAGTAAGTCAAATGTTTTTGTTTGGGGTGGGGGGGGGGGGGGGGGGTGGGTGGGAGGGGAGTGGTTCTCGCCCACCCCGTAGTCCAGCCTATAGCTATATGCCGCCGCGGGAGGGGAGGAGAATCACTCCCCTCCGTGGCGGGAACCGAATGACTTGCGGTTCGATGACAAGTAGCCAGACTCGAAACCGGAACCCTTGGATTCCGAGTCCGACGCTCTACCAACTGAGCCCCCCGGCCCCCCACTAAGCCAGGTAAAGCGGGTGTGGTGCACGCTGTCCGATCACAATCGACCTGTTCGGCAATACCAGAGCCTACGACCATGACCCAAGACAGACGACCTGCCAAGCCAGGTGAGCGCTGTGGTGATGTGGTCGTATTTTTGCAAGTTCGATACCACACGCCAGTTGCATTTGTATTTGCATTTGACATGCGGAAACTTCCACATCATTGCGGCTATTACAGCGCCATCGGAGTGAGTGATATAATATAAATACAATCGTAAAAATGATCCTACGACATAACAGAATGAGCGACAATATTAAAGACAGAACAGTAGTTAAAATATCAGGCCGAAATTATAAACATATGACAATAGTAAGAAATCACGGCTCGGTTCTCGTCAGCCACAAGCGCCAAGCTCAACAAGCCGTGATAACTTAAATACAGTTAAGTAAACAAATTAAGATGGTGACGATGAGTGACGATGACTTCGTATTTCTTAAATTGTTTCGGCTTCAACTTTTGCACTGTTCGCTCCCGGCTTCAAATTTGAGGTGCTCTTGAAATGGAACCACGTGCGTTTCGAAAAAACATTCAGAAATCAACGGCATTTCTCGATTAGCGCTTGTGAGAAGCAGCAGGAAAATTTGTATTTTAACAAACTGGATGCTATGACTGAGCATGGTAATAATATAAAGAGAGATTACAATTAGCCTGATGCTCATTGATATTTCAAAAAGATAAAACAAAGTTAAGAATTATATAATATTTCGTTCACGGAACTTCATCAGATACAGTAATAACAAAATGCGTCACGGAAAAACAGCCAGGACGGAATAAGCAGGTCGATCGAAAAGACACCAAAACGTGACCGCGGAACGTGACAAATACTCTAAAGGAACCTAAAATTTAAAAACATACAGCAGCCAAACATCTGTGGGCTAAAACGACATTACGAGCATACATAAACACCCACACCCACACCTGACCCACACCTGACCCACACCCACACCCACACTTGACCCACACCCACATCCAGACCCACACCCACACCCACACCCACACCCACACCCACACCCACACCCACACCCACACCCACACCCACACCCACACCCACACCCACACCCACACCACACCCACACCCACACCCACACCCACACCCACACCCACACCCACACCCACACCCACACCCACACCCACACCCACACCCACACCCACACCCACACCCACACCCACACCCACACACTCGCACACTCGCACACTCGCACACTCGCACACTCGCACACTCGCACACTCGCACACTCGCACACCCGCACACCCGCACACCCGCAAACCCGCACACCCGCACACCCGCACACCCGCACACCCGCACACTCGCACACTCGCACACTCGCACACTCGCACACTCGCACACTCGCACACTCGCACACTCACACACTCACACACTCACACACTCACACACTCACACACTCACACACTCACACACTCATACATGCATCTATATAATACAAACATGCTCAATTGATGCACAGATGCAATATCATGTCTCCCTAACGAAGGTTCAAGCGTATACTCTGTAAGAAAGGAACCTCTAAGTGGTTGATGAGTATGGGACAGGGTGGAGTAAGCGCCATTATGACGTATTCTTGTTTAAAGCTGGCTTTTGTTTCTAATCTCAATTGATTCAGTGATTCTTAGGTTGGCCTCATCCTTACAGGTGTGTATGATTTTGATCTTGAAGTCGTCATTCTTTGTCTGTGTGTTGGGGTTTGCTACTAAAACATGATCGCCTAAGTCGGTACCTTTTCTCTTATTCTTAGCATCGCCTAAGTGCTCCATAAATATTATTCTTAGCATCCGTCTTGTTTTCCCCACATAAGTATCTGTACAGTGTTTACACGTAATTTGGTACACTACGTTCTTAGTGTGGCATTTGCATTTTACCCCAGCTTTGCAAATGCTGCACGATTTACGGTTTCCCCTTGGGCAGGCTGGGGGTTCTAGCGCAGATCGTATGAGTTTCTTGGCAAGTGTCGGGCCACTATTCCATGCCACTCGGATGTTGAGGTCAGATGACTTCGCTGCTGCGTTGATCTTACGTGTCAGTGTCTCGCCAATGTAAGGAAGTGAAACAAAAGTGGGGTTGTATTTGCCGTGAGGTTGTAATCATACTAAAGACGACCTATCAGCACTCACAGAGCTACAAAAAGACAACAATATCATCATTAAACGGTCTGATAAATGTAAAGGTTTGGTGCTAATGGACAAAAAAGAGCACATACAAAAACAGAAGCAATAGTAAAGGACTATCATCCAGTGCTTACAAACCCAACCAAAAAACTTGATGAGGAAACTTCCGATCTCATAAAAGTAACATTGGAAGGAAAACTCCCTGATAAAACAATCCAAGCTATCAAACCAACCGAATATCGCACTGCCGAACTATATGGCCTACCGAAAACCCATAAAGTCAACGCCCCAATGAGACCTATCGTATCAGCATGTGGTGACCCCATCGACAAACTCTCATGGCTTCTAGAACGAATCATTACCCAACTCTTGGTGTTCGTCCCTGCTCATTTGACCAACACATATGACTACCTGAACCATCTGAAATCACAATTCCCATCTGGATTCCCAAAGGGTGCAATCGCTTTCACGGTGGACGTTAACAATTAATACGGCGACATCCCTACTGCTGAAGCGACATCCCTGTCGACGATAAAAATGATCCGAACACATTCATCTAAAGTAGATCTTCTTGGACTTACAATCTCTGGCATCCAACGACTCCTAGAACATTGTCTGAGCAATAATTACGTGCGCTTTGGTAAGAATATATATCAACAAACAAAAGGTATAGCTATGGGTAGCCGCATAGCACCCCCTCTAGCCATTCTCTTCATGAATACAGTAGAATCTCTTATGCTCACTACGAACACACTTCAACCAACTACATACCTTTGATATATAGACGACATCTTTGGTATATGGACTCATGGCTCAAAAACTTTAGACGAATACTTCGACTTCATAAATGGTTTCCATCCAGCATTGAAATTCAGCATAGAACGCTCAGATCATTCACCACACAAACAGATCCCTTTCTTAGATACTCTCTTAACAGTACAACAATCTGGAGTCTACACCACATAATATATAAAACCTATGGCAGCACCTATCATTCTTCATTTTACATCTAGCCATCCCATGGAAACAAAACGAGTTATAGTGCACTCGCAATCACTGAGAGCTATACGGTTAGGATCTGACAAAGCGGCACAGGACAGAGGTTTAAAGAAAATAACAGATCTGTTCATATCTAATGGATACGCACCTCAGCTTATTAAGCACATACAAAACGCAGCCAGGTATAAGCGAAAACAACCTCACGTCAAATACAACACCACTTTCGTTTCACTTCCTTACATTGACGAGACACTGACACGTAAGATCAACGCAGCAGCGAAGTCATCTGACCTCAACATCCGAGTGGCATGGAATAGTGCCCGACACTTGCCAAGAAACTCATACGATCTGCGCTAGAACCCCCAGCCTGCCCAAGCGGAAACCGTAAATCGTGCAGCATTTGCAAAGCTGGGGTAAAAGGCAAATGCCACACTAAGAACGTAGTGTACCAAATTACGTGTAAACTCTGTAAAGATACTTATGTGGGAAAAACAAGACGGATGCTAAGGACAAGATTTATCGAGCACTTAGGCGATGCTAGGAATAAGAGAAAAGGTACCGACTTAGGCGATCATGTTTTAGTAGCACACCCCAACACACAGACACAAAATGGCGACTTCGAGATCAAAATCATACACACCTGTAAGGATGAGGCCAACCTAAGAATCACTGAATCAATTGATATTAGAAATAAAAAGCCAGCTTTAACACGCGCCCTGGAGGGGGGGGCGAAATCCGCCCACCCCTCCGGTTTTTTGAGGATTGCGCAAAAACGGCAGCGTGCAGCGCCGCCGTTTTTTGTATACCTGTTTAGAAATGAACTTTCCGCATTATGTAAAATTATTGGCCTCGGGTCATCTCAGGTCAGGTCACCAGACCAGTTCACGTGATGACCTCAACTCCAAAACGTTTGCAGTAGTACCACAGCCACAGTTTTACGCCGATCGGTTTCAATCTTGCAGAACTTCATAAGGTCATAGATATCAGCATTTTTTTTTCACCTCGGATTTCGAATATCGGTGACCTAAGGTCAGGTCATTTTTGTGACCGCCAACACTGTTTTATCAATAACTATCGGCATAATGAAGATGGAGAAGAGAAAATGGTACCAATATGTTTGTCTCGTCGAGACACGTCTCCCAATATGCAACATGACCAACTTGGGTCACCACTTGACCTTGACCTGAGGCCAAATTTCTCAGTTGACCTAATCCGGTCACCATGAACATGATTCGAAGCGCCTTGACAAAACACACGCGATGGCGTAAACATTATTGATTTATCTTCATTAGATAAAAGGTTATTTGTGAAAAATAGTTTTGAAAACAAAATCACCTTTTTGACATTCGATGACCTCTGGAGCCTAAACTATTGACCTGAGCTCAAATCTGAGGACATCAATGTCGATTGAATTTTTCAATGACTTTCGATTGCTTTTTTCCGTTTGCTGCTAACTATCATAGTTCCCGAGATATTTGGGGGTCTTCGAACCGAGCTCTTGAAAACTTGAAAATCTGACCCTTGATGACCTCTGGTGACCTCAATAATGACCTGAAGAAAAAAATTAACGAAATACTTTCGAAAGAGCTTGTCTCGAGATATTTAACGTCGTTTCCCGCTTGTCGCTACGTTGCGTGGTTTTCGAGATCATAGGGGGGGGCGAAATCCGCCCCCCCCCCTCCAGGGCGTGTAATTACCCGAGGCCCTCCAGGGCGCGTGTTAAACAAGAATACGCCATCATGGCGCTTACTCCACCCTGTCCCATACTCATCAACCACCTAGAGGTTCCTTTCCTATAGTGTATACGCTTGAACCGTCGTTAGGGAGACATGATATTGCATCTGTGTATCAATTGAGCATGTTCGTATTATATAGATGCATGTGGCTGTGTGTGGCTGTGTGTGGCTGTGCGTGTCTCAGTGTGTGTGTGTGTGTGTGTGTGTGTGTGTGTGTGAGTGTGTGTGTGTGTGTGTGTGTGTGTGTGTGTGTGTGTGTGTGTGTGTGTGTGTGTGTGTGTGTGGTGTGTGTGTGTGTGTGTGTGTGTGTGTGTGTCTCTGTGTGTGTGTGTGTCTGTCTGTGTCTGTGTGTGTGTGTGTGTGTGTGTGTGTGTGTGTGTGTGTGTGTGTGTGTGTGTGTGTGTGTGTGTGTGTGTGTGTGTGTGTGTGTGTGTGTGTGTGTGTGTGTGTGTGTGTGTGTGTGTGTGTGTGTGTGTGTGTGTGTGTGTGTGTGTGTGTGTGTGTGTGGCTGTGTGTGGCTGTGTGTGGCTGTGTGTGGCTGTGTGTGGCTGTGTGTGGCTGTGCGTATCTCAGTGTGTGTGTGTGTGTGTGTGTGTGTGTGTGTGTGTGTGTGTGTGTGTGTGTGTGTGTGTGTGTGTGTGTGTGTGTGTGTGTGTGTGTGTGTGTGTGTGTGTGTGTGTGTGTGTGTGTGTGTGTGTGTGTGTGTGTGTGTGTGTGTGTGTGTGTGTGTGTGTGTGTGTGTGTGTGTGTGTGTGTGTGTGTGTGTGTGTGTGTGTGTGTGTGTGTGTGTGTGTGTGTGTGTGTGTGTGTGTGTGTGTGTGTGTGTGTGTGTGTGTGTGTGTGTGTGTGTGTGTGTGTGTGTGTGTGTGTGTGTGTGTGTGTGTGTGTGTGTGTGTGTGTGTGTGTGTGTGTGTGTGTGTGTGTGTGTGTGTGTGTGTGTGTGTGTGTGTGTGTGTGTGTGTGTGTGTGTGTGTGTGTGTGTGTGTGTGTGTGTGTGTGGTGTGTGTGTGTGTGTGTGTGTGTGTGTGTGTGTGTGTGTGTGTGTGTGTGTGTGTGTGTGTGTGTGTGTGTGTGTGTGTGTGTGTGTGTGTGTGTGTGGTGTGTGTGTGTGTGTGTGTGTGTGTGTGTGTGTGTGTGTGTGTGTGTGTGTGTGTGTGTGTGTGTGTGTGTGTGTGTGTGTGTGTGTGTGTGTGTGTGTGTGTGTGTGTGTGTGTGTGTGTGTGTGTGTGTGTATGTGTGTGTGTGTGTGTGTGTGTTTGTTTGTTTGTTTGTTTGTTTATTGTTAAGGGCTTATCCACAAGTGGCTATTACGGCCCAATCAATACATGATAGTCACAGCACACACACACGAAATAAAATGTATATACGCGGCACTCAAATCATTTTGAGAAGTGCTGCCGCAATTGCCGCCGGGAAGCAGAGTCCGTCACATGCTGTGGCAGCGCGTTCCAGGACACGGCGGCCCTGTAGGGGAAGAGCCGCCGTGCGACAGCCAGGCGGAAACGGGGCAGCTCCAGCACAGCCGTGCCCGCGGCGGTGGCGCGTGTCACTCGCTCCGATACAGTGCTACGCGGGCGAAACATGGTCCGCAACGAGTCAGGGGCAGACGAGTCGCAGAGAGCGCGATACACGTTTCCTGCGTCACGTCGCGCGATCACGTCCCTAATACTGGGCCAGCCGAGCGCGCCGAGGGCGGGAGTGACATGGTCGTACCGACGGAGGCCAGCTACCAGTCCGCGCGTGCAAAATGATTGACTTTTTTGCAGTCGGTCCAGGCGGCAGTTATGAGAACCACCCCAGACTGACGAGCAGTACTGGAGATGGGGGAAGACATGTGCCTGGACAAGGATTTTTAGGATTTCCGGTGACAGGTGAGGGACGGATTTTGAAGAGGGATATGAGGATTAGGTTGGTTCGCCGGATAATGGAGGATATGTGTGACTCCCAGCTCAGGGTTTGGTCAAGGAGAACACCTAGCATTTTGATTTGCTTTTGGGGTCGAATGTAACTGCCATTTACTTGAAGTACAAAATCTGAGG